>JARYZH020001921.1:0-20704 GCA_030021035.2 Notholithocarpus densiflorus | reverse complement strand
TACAAAGTTTTACACATCTGTAATAAATTGAGTTAATTATGTGATTAAGAATATAATTTTGGGAAGGTTCAACTCATAATACAATTGCTGAAGTTAAAACCTAAAAAAAATTAAAAGAAGAAGCTAACTTTGGTCCTTGGAGTTACGTATCGCATAGTTCACATACACTAGAGCAAATTGTTAGGTTTTCGTTTGAGTTACTTCTAGTTGTTATTATAGGGAATACGTGATTCTGAGTTTTATTAATTTTGGATGTAAAGTACAAATTTCCTTATGCAGTTATCACTCATAGGCAATTGATTATATTGTTTTTAAAGCATGTTTGTCTCTCAACTTTTGCTACAGCAATAACGTGTAATTGTGAGTAATGAAGATGAAGTGATTGGTCTATATAAAATGATAATTTACTAATCACAGTCGCATATATTATCAAGTTATGCAAAAATAATTTTAGCAAGTTTGGTTATCCTAGAAGAAATGATCATTCTTAACCCACCCCCAACCTCACCCTAAAAATAACTGCTGAGATTTTAATGTATGAAAAAATTACAGTAAATCCACCTATAATTAGGCATATTTTAATATTGTTTGATGATGTAGAAAATCAACAATTGAGCTCCTCGTCGTAGTGGATGGACGATGCTGCGAATGGGGTCGTCTCTGTTGTAGTAGGACCTGCAAGAATAAATTGGGTGGAAGGGTAACACACCGATGTGACGTCAGCTAAATCGCCTCTGATGCTTAAGTTAGTAAGGGAGAAAGATTCTAGAGAGAAAATGAGTAGAGAGTGATTTCGTAGAGTATTTGTGTGTACCTTTAACTTCTGTTATCTTCTCTTTTATAGTTGCGTGCCTCATTAATGGGCAATGACATGCTACATTTATGCTCAACGGCTAGTGCGTTATAGAATCTTTGTCTAGAGTTCACAGCTCATTCTGTGACCGTTGCTCAATCCATTACGTTTCGTCATCAATGATCGTAATAAATGCGTAACGTCTTCTCTAATTGAATGACGATCTGCGTATAATGATGACCATAAATTTTTGATTCATCAGCTGCCCCCTTGTTCGCTTTGTCGTCTTTTAGACGAGGTAAGAACAAATTCGTATGACACTTAGTATTCCGTGTACTATGCATTTATGATGATTTGATGTCCGGGTCGTTGGGCGCCACGTGTACGGCTAGGATGCGTTCGACGTGCGAACATGTCTCGATTTTCCCGCGTGAGTTTTGGCCACTTGTTTTGCATTTTTCCCTCTTCTTTCCTTTCTTCTGTATTTTTTCCTTATTTAGTTTCTGTTCTAGGGTTTGTTTCTTCTCCGAGCTTCCTTTCTCTGTCCTGTGTTTCCTGGTAAGTCCTTTGTGCTACTTCTTCTTTTCCGATTCTTCCATGGTAGATTAAACTGCTATTAGAGTAAATTGTCCTTCGATAGCTTTCTTTTTCGCTCATTTAGGTGGTTTACTTGAGTTCGTAGAGGGGGAGTGTCTTGAGAGGATTAGTTTCTTTGTAGGAGAGGACTGTCTGTATACCTCTGTCCTTTCTTCGTTATTTCCTCTAGTTTCCCATTTTGCTAGGGTAGCTAGGTCGTTGAAAATGTCTGAGGCTGGCCTTGCCGTCCAATGATATGGACTCCTCGGAACTGTATTGGCCTCCTCTGCCTTGGGTATGACACGTGGCATTATCACCTTATTAAATTCCTGTACCCCACATGTATAATTCTAGTATTTGTGTGGATGGGTAGGTTTTGGGTGAACCACATAAATCTAGTATTTGTTGGCACTTCATATATCCTAAGTTAGGTTTCCTATTTCTCATCTGCTAGAAGCTATTGATTTTATTAATTTATCATACTCAATTTCTTTTTATTTTTGTATTTTGAATTTTTTGATCACATGGTTATGGAAGTTAAAGTTCCCTTAAGTGCCGGTGTTCAAAAATCCATTCAAAAAGTTCTGATTAATTATCAAATAGACCAAAAAAATAATAAAAAGCCCGGTGTTTTTTTTAAAAAACATACATAGACGAAAGTCACAAAGCATATATAGTAGTGTACTGTACTTGCCTCTCATCACAGTCCAAATAGTTTACTAGTTACTTGTTGGATCTTGATTCATTACTTGCCGGCCAATATGCAATCAATTATACTATTTTTTAAAGCATCAAGCTTTGAAAGTGCAAAAAGTAAGCTGTACGTTATCTAGTCTCTTTTTTTAAGCTTACTCAAAAACTAGGAGCACAAAATTCCATCAAAAGACAAGATGCAATGCTTATAGTATAAGTAGGTTTGCAAGGTTGTTCAGCAATCCACAACAGTCTAAAATCTAAATAGTGTTTCCAAAAAAAAGGCTAAACAAAGGCCCTGACACCTTCTAAACTTAGCGGCCATTACACATCATAAAATTTTATTTTAACCGATTTAGTCCATAAACTTCCTTCTAAAAATTATATTAAAAAAATAAATAAAAATAAAAACTTTGTAAACTTTATACATGTGCCAAATAAGTACATCAATTAGTCTACGTACCATTAATAAATTCATAGACTATATACATGAGATACACATGTAACGTAAAAATTATCAAAATCAAACGTTTGAAAGTGAAACCCACGAAGAGAAGAGAGAGTATGGGGGAGGACCAAAGGAGATCAGAGGAGGAAAAATCGTGGTGGGTTGGCCGTGACAATTTTTTTGGGAATAACCGTATTCTTGAGGCTTTTCACCATCAATCCAGTATTTTTTTTTTTCTTCCTATGAGACCGAACTCCTAGTATTTTACTTCCCTCTACATTTTCTCTTATTTTTTCTTTAAGAATCCGTTTGGTTGGAGTGAAAAGTGGAGGAATAGAAAATAGATGAGAGAAAATAGGAGAGAAACTAAAAATGGGTGTGTTTGGTTGGACAAGGAGAGAGGGGAGAAATTAGTGGAGCCTAACAGTTTTCTCTCCGCGCCCACCAAAATTCAATCCTCCCAAAATGGAGAAAGAAAAATGGGGGGGGGGGGGGGAGGGATGAGATGGGTTGATGGAATTACTCATCTACCCCCAATCCTTCCTGACAACAATGTAACGTTAATTTTTTTTTTCTTTTTCCATTTTAACTTACATTGTTTGGTTTCATTTTTTATTTTTTAACTTAACTTTGTTTTTTTTTCTAATAAAATATATATTTTTTTAAAATTATCTACTAAGGACATGAGAGTAAATTTATACAATTTATTGTTTCTTTCATTTTCCACCTTTCTAATTTTCCATCCTTTCAACCAAACACATATGTTATAAAACTAACTCTCTTCTGTCCTCTTACTTTTCCATCCCTCCAACCAAACGGATCCTAAAGTTCTGATCTGGGTCATAAACTTTCTTTTTTCTTTTTCTTTTAAATAAAAGTTTTAATTTGTAATTAAACAAGGGGCTTTTCTTTTTGTCCTTAAGAATCTTTTAGAAGACAGCCAAATCTTGCAAACAGGAAAGCAATTGATGAATCTGCTGGGGGTGGTGGAGTCTTAAATATGATGTGGACGAAGAGAGGTCTACAAACTCTCTCTCTCTCTCTAAACTGAACCTAGTTTATCTCTCTTCTCTCCATGGGTTTCACTTTCAGACGTTTCTTTTAGATAATTTTTATGTTAGACGTGAGTCTCACGCGAGTAGTCCGTTAGTTTATTAACGACAGACTAACTGATGTACTAATTTAGCACATATGTAAAGTAAATAAAAGTTCAAGGATGTAAAGACACTAGCCTAAAGTTCAAAAGGTGTCATTGCATTTTTCCTAAAAAAAAACCGTCTAAATAGTGGAACTCATCACTTATTGGATCTTGATTCATTAGTTCAGGCCATTTACTTATGATCAACTATAGTATTTTTAAAAGAATGTTTCAGTCTTATTAGTTTGATACTGTATTTTTTTATTTTCAATGTTTAATTTCCATAAGAAGAATTTTAATTTAAGGTCACAGCCCATCTGTATGGGTAAAGCATCAAGCTTTCGAAGTGCAAAAAGTAAAGCTATCTTATAGTCTCTTTTTAAAGCTTAAACCAAAACTAGAAGCATAAATATTCTATCAAAAGACAAGAAGCTCTTATAATATCCCTTGCGTGAATCTGCATTATTTTTTAGCAGCATAAAAAAAGCTTGACCGTAACACATACCTCTTACACTTTTCTTCCTATTTCTTTGCTTCGCTCTCAGGGGTTGTGCTTTTCTTTGAATGGACAAAGCATCAAGCTTTTTTAAAGTGCAAAGAGTAATTATATACTATAGCCTCTCTTTGAAGTTAACATTGATTAAACTAGAAACGTAAATATTCTATCAAGACAAGAAAGAAGCAAGGCTTATAATCTTCCTTGCCTTAATGTTCCTCTCTTAGCATCACCCATAAAAGCTCGAGCCTATCAAACGGCAGGAGGTCGTCCTTCGATTCTTTACTACTTATTTCTTTTCTCTCTTTCTCGCCCTCAGGGTTTATGGCTTTATGCTTTACTTTATTCGGTGGCAAAGATCTTCTAGCAATTATATGCTAATATGCAATGACAAGTTATCCCAATAGAATTGCCTTTAATCATAACTAGTCGTAAGCCCATGCATTGCGTGGGAATAAATAATTATTTTGTAATTGTCGTATAATGTAGAATTTGTTTTCTAAATTTTGTGGAAGATAATTTGTTCTCCTTAAAAATTAAACAATTTCTAAAATTATTTTCCATATCCATTTCTACAAATATATCATGTTATTATTTTGAGTGTGTTTGATTGATATTATTCATTTTTGAAGAGGTCCATATTTTTCTAAATTATGTTATGGTACATTATATTTTCATTTTTTTTTTTTTGTACAACTAAACTCTTTTATTTTCAAATATATTATTCTTCAAAAAAGAAAAAGAGTTTCAAATATATTATTCAAATTTCTCATTTTCTTAAATGAGATTATCATGATAATCAAGTCTCATTACAAAATTACACATAATATTACTCAAATAGTTGACAGACACATTTAAGTACTTGCAAAATTGTATTTTGATATAAACTCAAATTCTCACTTTAAAAATAACTAAGTATTATGTCAAACAAAAATCGAACAAAAATTATAAGAGGAGAGAGAAAGCTTGTAATGGAGAACTCAAAAAACACACCGCCAAGTCATAAAATAGTGTTATAAAAAAATACAATAATTCATCAACTTAAAGTAGAGTTGCAAGAAAGAATAAATAATCGAGAGAGAGAGAGAGAGAGAGAATAATCACCTTTTGGGGAGATACTTGAATTAGATAAATTTAGAAAATAAGATGAGAAGAAGAAGAAGAGTTAAAATGAAAGATAGAGTCATCACTCATAAATACCAAATTATTCAAGTCATACTGTATAATAGAATAACATTATATTTTTATATACTATCTTTATAATGTAATATGATAACATTTAACAATCAAAGGAAAAAAAAAAAAAAAAAAAAAAAAACCCAAATTGCATCGACTTAAAGTAGAGTTCTAAAGAACACAAAAATTCATCAACATAAAGTAGAGATACAAAAAATAAAAAATCTACCAAAAAAGGGAGAAAAGAAACATGAAGAGAGAGATTAATAACTCTTTTGTATGGGAAAATATGTATAAAATGGGAAAAAAAATATCAAATTTATAGTAAGAGGATGAGGATAAAGAGAACCAATATAAAAATAAAAATAAAAAGAGAGAAAGGGATAAAGAAAGAGTAACATTAAGGTTAAAAATAGTGGAGAGATGAAAATGTAAAAAAGATGAGAAAAGTTGGAAGAAATGTAATATTAAGCTACAAAATTAAGAAAAAGAAGAAAAAAAAAAATGGTTGAAAATAGATAGATGATGTGGCTCAACAGAAACTTTGCAACTATGGCCTAGTGGAAATCTTTGGCCTTTTCAGTTCATTATAAAAGCTGGAAAGAAGAACGTTAACAACACCTCAGATTACCTTGTCCTCCTCTTTTTGTTTCTTCTGTAGACTGTAGTTATCTACCAAACTTCCATCTCCAAGAATGGCTGACACAATAGTTTATGATCTCTTGAAGCAGTTGGGTTCCCTCGCTGCTCAGCAGTCAATACAAGAGATAAACTTAATTGTCGGTGTTGATGAAGAAGTCAAAAAGCTTAAAGACAATCTGGGAATCATCCAGGATATGCTGGACGATGCCGAGGAAAGGCAAGTGAAGCAGCGTACTGAGAAGCATTGGGTAGAGCAGCTCAAAAATGCATACTACGAGATGGATGACGTGTTGGACAAGTGGGACACTGCAAGGATCAAATCAGAGATTGAGAAAGCTGATAACGCTCCAGCTATGAACATGTCGGTATGCTCCTTCTTTTCCTCCCCATCATTTTGTTGCCGTCATGTTAGAAACCTTTCTCTACGTTATGACATTGGTCACAAAATTAAAAAACTTAATGAAACATTAAATATGATTGCCAAAAGCATAGTGAAGTATAGGCTTGACTCAACTAGCCAAGTTTTCATAGTTGAGCGACCAAAAACTACTTCCTTGGTTAATATCTCTGAAATAATTGGCCGTCATAAGCAAAGAGATGACCTACTGAGTGACCTACTAGATGAGGGTCATCAAGAGGAAAGAAATCCTCGTGTCATCTCTCTAGTGGGCATGAGTGGTATTGGAAAAACGACCCTTGCCCAACTAACCTACAATGATCCTAAGGTGCAGCTCTACTTTGAGAAACGAATGTGGGTTTGTGTTTCTGAACATTTTGATCAGTGTAGGGTTGCCAAAGCAATGTGTCAGGAGCTTGACCTTGAATTCCCCAATAATATTATTGAATTGCAAACACTATTGCGTAAACTTAGTGATTTGATTAGGGGAAACAAGTTCCTCCTTGTCTTAGATGATGTATGGAGTGAAGACTCCACAATGTGGGAGCCATTCAAACTTGCTCTTGAAAATGGTGCCCAAGGTAGTAAAATTCTAGTCACCACATGTAAACAAAAAGTTGCGGAAGTGATGGGCAGTTCCCTCATTATAAATTTAGGGTTGTTGTCTCATGATGACTGTTGGTTGATTTTTAGTAAAATAGCATTTTCTAATGAGGATGAACGTAAGAGTCTAGAAGATCTTGGTAGAAAATTAGCAATTAAGTGCAAAGGCTTACCACTCACTGCAAAGTCTCTAGGTAGTCTCATGCACAAGAAGAGAGATTTAGTACAATGGAAGAAAATTTTGGATAGTAATTTGTGGGAATTAGAAAGCTTTCTTTTAGCACCATTGTTGTTGAGTTATTATGAATTGTCCTCAGCAATGAAACGTTGTTTCTCATATTGCTCTGTATTTCCAAAAGATTGCCTCTTTTCTAGAGATGAATTGGTCTTCCAGTGGATGGCACAAGGATATATCAAGTCAAACACAGATATGGAGATGGAAATCATAGGAGAAGAATACTTTGAAAATTTAGCCCTACGCTCTTTCTTTCAAGAATTCGAGAAAGATGGCAATGATGAAAAGATAATAGGTTGCAAAATGCATGATATGGTGCATGACCTTGCCCAATCAATAACAAAAAATGAATGCTTTCAAATCAATTGTGACAAAGAATTGGATAAAAGTGCTCGTCATTTGCATTTAAAAATTCCAATAGGAACGCGGAGTCTTGTACTTGTCTACCAAGCAAAAAATCTGCGTACTCTCTTTCTTCTTTCCGATGAAAGGGGTTATATCTTTGACAAGCTCCTATCTGATTTACTCCAACACTTTAGATTGTTACAGACATTAATTTTGGATTGTGAAATTAATAAACTTCCAGATGCAATAAATAATTTGATACATTTAAGGTGTCTCCTTATGTCTAATTACGTTCAATTAGAAGAATTGCCTGAAACCATATGCAATCTCAATAATTTGCAAACTTTGTGTATCAAGTACTGTTACGATCTCAAGAAATTACCGCAAGGGATGGGTAAGCTAATTAACTTAAGACATCTTAGTTTTATTGGATTTTCTTGTCAGAAATGTCCAATATTTCCAAAAGGGTTTGAGAAATTGATTTCTCTCCGAACCTTAAGTGATTTTAACATAGGTGGTAAAGATGAAAGAGAAGGATGTAAGCTTGGAGAATTAAAAAAATTGAATTACCTACGAGGGACTCTTCGAATATATGGATTGGGAAACAAGATAGATGCATCTGATGCTGAAGATGCACAACTCAAGATGAAGATATACCTCGGTAGTTTGGAACTATGGTTTGGCAAATTTGATAATTTGAGAGATACAATTAGTAGAAGAATAAAGGATGATGTATTAGTTTTGAATGCCTTGGAAGCACCTTCAGACTTGGAAAGTTTATGTATTTTTGATTACCATGGCACTAGAGAGTATCCTAATTGGATGATGTCTCTATTCAAATTAAAAAAGCTTTGTCTCTCTGAGTTGCCATATTTAGAGTGTTTGCCTCCTTTAGGGAAACTACCATCCCTCGAATCATTAAAGATATCGGCTGCATATACTTTGAAAAAGGTGGGAGTTGAGTTTTTGGGAATAGAACCCAAAAAAAAGAAAGATAACGCAATTATATTCCCAAAATTGAAATCTCTCGAATTTCAGGAATTTCCAAAGTGGGAAGAATGGATTGACATTGGAGGAACGAGGGAAGAAGAAGAAGATAATGGGTTTGTTACTATAAAAATAATGCCACGCCTTTGTTCCTTGAAAATCTGGAGATGCCCCATGCTAAAGTCGCTACCAGACTTTCTTCGTACTACACCATTAAAGAAATTGGAGGTTCTTCGAAGTCCAATTCTTGAGCAACATTGCAAAAGAGGGACAAGGGAAGACGGGCACAAGATTTCTCACATCCTAAGCATCAAGTTTGATTCGGACTAACATTCAGAGGTAACTCTCCTTTGTTTATTTCTGCAAAAATATCAATTAAATATTTTTGATTGTGCAAATAGAAGGAAGTCATATTCTGCTCTTCAATTCTAATTCACCTACAAGTATCTTTATATTCTTCCTTTTCTTCTTGTGATGCTGTTACATTTGCTTTGTAATCCAAGTTTCCAACCTTTATGGGCCCAGAAATGTTTTGGTCTCATTCAAGAGCATCATGCAAAAATGTTCCATTCTAATTCGCCCACATTTAATCTAAACATCATACAGAAGGCTGGGTGTACAAATGGCCTGTTATCACTTCCAAGATGCAGCAACATGATTAACCTGGAATACTGGTTCTTTAGTAGTCCATCTAGCTTGATAACTAAGAAAGGAAACTAGGTAATTTTTCAGTAATACCTTTATTTAGCCATCCATCTATGATTTGAATGCTTAAAATCTCTTTTTTTTTTTCAAAGAAATAAATTTTTTAGAAGAATGCGGGAAGCCCTCATAGCCCAAATCTATACTTGCTAATCATCTAGTCTCAATGTTATAGGATTAGGTAGTAGTACTTGCTTTCTCAAGTTTCTAAGTCAATATCTAATGCTTGTTCTTTGTCTCAGACCCAGAAGTGCTTTTCAATATGGAAGAGTGCAAAGCATGGGAAGCGGCTGCCATTAGGGATCAAGATATTGTGAATACTTTGACTTCATTAGTTGGATTAGGTAACCATCACACAATATCTATATCCAGAAGAACATTCTTGGAAGTGAACTGAATTTCTTATTGGTTTATTGTGACTTCATTACTGTCTCATGTCAATCATGTCTCACTCAAAGAGTTCCCTCCGGTGTTTAGTTTATTTCCTTCAAGAAGTACTTTATTTATCTTTGTCCATCCTCCTCTGTCTTAGACAAAGTATGTTTTTAAATTCTATTCCTTTCTTTTCCTTCTCGCTGTGGTGGTGGTATTACTTCTAATTGATGCTTGTTGCCATGAATAACCCCTATCCAGCACAAGAAACAATTCCCTCTTTACAAGGGAATTCTGAGGCCAGCACTTGGACATATGAGCAAGGATTCTGAACTGCCAAGGAAGTATGTGTTCCCTTTGTACATTCTAATGTTGCCCCAAATTTGTCTTTCAAGTATCGATCTGATGCTTTATTAGGTTTCTGTTTGGAATGCTGTTGTTCAGTTTCTTCTATCTTCATCTCCACTAATCTGTTGGTATGATTGTCACTCATGATTCAGACCTCTTACAAGGCTCTTTAGGTTAGTAGCAGAACCAGTGTTTGAAATAGTATGCATGAAGAATGGTGTTGGATGCAACAGTGAAGAATTTTATAGCGATAATGATCTGAAAGATGACCTCCAAATTTCATTCTTTATAGCCTTATGTTTACATTGAAGGTTTGCATTTTATCTATGGACTTGAAGTTTCTTGATCATGTATTTATTGTGATTGTTCATAAAGACCTTTGTTGTTTGGATATTATTACATCTTTCTTTTGCAGCCCAATTGTCCATACTATTTGTGGAGTTCGTGCACTGTCTGCTATAACCTCTGGGTGCTAAAACTGCATCTAGCATAGGTAACTATATATTCTTCTTCTTTTCTCATGAGGTGCTTTTTTGTTAGCTTTTTAAATCATCCTACCTTGAGGTTATGTATGATTTAAATCATTTTGGATTGTGGGTAAAGTGTGGATTAATATTATATCATTTATGTTTTGACTAAATTTGATTTTTCTTATTATTCATTTATGTTTTAATATTATATCAATATGGGTCTTGCGAGTTTTCTTGATTTTGGTTATTTATTAGACTAATCTGACATAACTCCTTTTTTTGGGCATGTAGTTGGTTCTCTCTCTCTTTTGCTTCATAGCTTCATTCTCGCACCTAAGAATCAAAACAACTAAACCCTCCCTGCCATCTCCATGGCCACACTCTTCGGGTTTGTGTTTTTTTTTTTTACTTATTTCATTTCTTCTTATTGTAATTGAACTGAATTTCATTATTTGTATTCTTGAATGTGAAATAATGAAAGATTTGAAATTGGAAATCTATTTCCTCTTAATTTCCCTTCTATTCTATAATATTGATGCATGAAGTATATATGAACTTAATCATAGAGATTGTTGCAAACTATAATCTGCTTGCCATGAAATCATGAAGTTTATTGGAGGACTTTCATTATTTCATGTCCTTGTTCTTTAATGACTTACCTAGAGTTACATCCTTAAACAAAAATAAAAAATTGCATATTCGGCATATTGCATATTTGACTTATCTAGCAACTAAATCAGTTGTTTATTGTTGTTGGAATTCTTCTTATTTCTCCTTTCATTTTTGGGCATACTGTCGAGACTTGACTTTGGCATATTATACCCCAAAAGAAATTTTTATCGCAACAGAGAGGAGCAGAAACTTTCAAAATTATAGCAGTGATTTCCTGTCTTACCAGCTCCCATCACTGTTTCTCTGTGCCTAACTGCAATGAACTTTTGAGATTGTTTATAACACCTTGCTAGTACTCAAATTCTATAACATTTATGCATTGCTATTATTTGAATTCTTTAACACTACATGGGGATGATATCTTTGTGTCTTTTACTAGAGAGGAGGTTGAGCTTTTAGGGATGGTTTTGATGGAGTAAGGAGTGGGATTGTCTTGGTTAGTGATTTGCCCATTACAAGCCAGCCTACTATTGAGCAGCTACCAGATTGAATCTAGTCCAAAAGGGTTGAGAAAGATGGGTTGGCCAAGGATGACACAAAAAGTCAGAAACCTCGTTGGCTCTCAATGGTACTATAATGTATGTTCTTTAATATTTAAATCTTTCAGTTGTAACTTCCACTGTTCTCTTTAAACTTGTTTACTTATATCTGAAAAAATTTTAAGAATCCTTAAATGATCATCTTTGGTCAATCCATGGAGCTAAGTGGCACAAAGCCATCTGGTAGCTAAGAACCTAGGTCAATTAGTGTTCTCGAGAATGGTCTTATTTCTTTTCAATTAATGGTCTTAAATCTTTCTGACACATTTCTCTTCCAATTATTCGTCTTAATCAAATCAGCCAATTTATAATGAGAAGTTAAATTAGCTTCACCTAAATCTTGTGGCTGAATTAATTTCATGCAGGATTCATAGCAATGTATGCTAACTGTGGTGAGGACTTGTGCTTGATTCCTGAGTCACCTTTTTACCTTGAAGGAGCTGGTGGAGAATTTGAAAATTAGCTACTCCAGGATGTGAGTCTGCAGATATCTCAAAGATGAAGGTATGGATACTTGTATGCATTCTGTTGCTTTGGTGTTAAATGTGTTGTTTGTCAAGCATGGCAATTGTGAGCAGATCACCTTTGAAAATTAGTAGAGAAATGAAGAGAAAAACCTTGTAATGACCAGAAAGTTTCTGTATATTGGCTTAAAAGAAGATTACATTGTGTATATGTATTTATAGGTAAGAATCTACAACCTAGAAGGAAAGGCCAGACCAATCCCTATAATCAGTTTTTAATTGATACAAATCAAATCTGTAGAATCATGGGGGAGATGAGCTGAGAATCTGGTGTTGAAATATGGTGCTGAAATCAAGGCTAATCAAGGCAGACAATCAAGTCTGGGAAACACTGAACAAGAAAGAACTCAAAGAGGAGTAATTTGTAGCAACTAATTCTAGCTTTAAAGGCTTGGCTATAATTTCCTTTGTTATGCTTTCAGTCATGGTAAGACATAAAGTATTTTCAATTGATTAAGTTCATATATACTTAAAAGTAATCATGAGTTTTTTTAAAAGTAATCACATGTTTTTTTGTTTCTTGGGATCACTTTACGAAATTGAAGAAGATGGTTATATTGTCTTAAATGTTTAGGTTAGTTATTGTCTTATTGATACTTTATCTTCATGTTATTTGCTATGTTGCACGGACACGGACACGACACGGACATGAGGATACGACAATTTTTGAAAAATAAGGACACGACACGGCGGGGACACGGCGGTTAAATAAGTAATTATATTTTATATTTAGGCATATTTTTTAATATTTTTAGACATAAAATATGTTTATGTCTAGAATTTAAATTATGTAAGAACTACAAATAAGTAAACTAACACCCAAAGTAGTACACTAGTACATTCTCAAAAAAAAAAAAAAAAACACCCAAAGTAGTACAATAATACACAATATTTAACTTTAATAAATAAATAAAACTACAGCAGGACACATAAAAACAAAAATCACTAAATTTATAATAAATATTATAATTTATAAGGAAAAACAAAAGGCTAAGTAAAGAAATACATTAAACGTGAGAGTGGGATTAAAAAAAAAAAAAAAAAAACACGTTATAACTTATAACTAAGTGAGTAACAGTACTATGTACCACCGATACCATTTAGTCACCAAAATTGATATCCGAAAGAAAGAAAAAAAAAAAAAAAAAAAAAAACAGAGAGAGGAGGTCAGAGTCGTCAGACCTGTTGTCCACGCTGAGAGAGAGAGATTGCTGGAAGGGACAGGGCACAGCATCACTCGACGTCTATGGAGTTCGCCGATCGGCCTGATCTAGCTCCGGCGAGGGACAGAGGGTAGCAGCAAAAAAAAAACAGAGAGAAGAGGTCGGAGTCGTCGGACCTGTTGTCCACGCCGAGAGAGAGAGATTGCTGGAAGGGACAGGGCACGGTGTCACTCAACGTCTATGGAGCTCGCCGATCGGCCCGATCTAGCTCCGACGAGAGACAAAGGGCAGCGGCAGAGGTCAGAGGGAGGGTGGGTTGAGAACTTGAGAGGTGGGTTTCTCAAAATGACTTCTCAGACTCAAAATCTGTGATTTTCTTTTTTTTTTTCTTCACTGCTGGCGTGTCGGACGCATCGGAGCCATGTCGGAGCCGTGTCGGCGCCGCGTCAAAGGAAAAAAAAAAAAAAAAAAAGAGGACACTCGCCGAACACCGGAATTCGGCGAGTCGTACCCGTTCTGGTGTCCGACACGTGTCTGACACCGACACGACGCCAAAAATGGCGTGTCCGTGCAACCTAGGTTATTTGTTTCTTTCTAGATTTTTCCTACAGTGATGGGTCTAGAGTGAAGTTTTGGCAAGACCGATGGTGCGGAGAGACATCTCTTGCTGTTAGATATCCGGACTTGTTCAGATTTTGTAGGAATAAGGATGCCAGTGTGGCTGAGCTTATGATGTCCACCAATGGTATCCTCTTTTGGGATGTGAGATTCGTTAGGGGTGTGCATGCTTGGGATCTAGAGGCTATGTCTGACTTCATGGAAACCATATATGGTTCTCCTATAAGGGGGCTAGGGGAGGATAAAATGTGTTGGATTCCTAGCAAAGTTAAGGGTTTCTTGGTTAGTGATTATTATAAAATTTTAGCTGGCACCGCTTTCTATGGGTTTCCTTGGAAAAGTATTTGGAAGCAGAAGATTCCCTCTAGAGTAGCTTTCTTTGTTTGGACTACTGCCTTAGGGAAATGCTTGACGATTGATAATTTACGTAAAAGGAAGGTGTGGATTTTGGATTGGTGCTACATGTGTAAGAGAAATGGTGAATCGGTTGACCATCTATTCCTTCATTGTCCTTTTGCTACGGATCTATGGTCTATGGTTTTGGGTCTTTTTGGAGTAACTTGGGTTATGCCGCACACTGTTTTGGGGCTGTTACGGTGTTGGCAAGGCAGCTTTGGTCGTCATCGTAATGGTTATATTTGGTCCATCATTCCTCATTGCTTATTGTGGTGTCTTTGGAGAGAGAGGAATAGTAGATGCTTTGAAGATACTGAGAGATCTATTCTGGACCTCAAGCTTCTCTTTTTTAGAACTTTAAGGGATTGGTTGTTTGCTTTGCAAAACAAATCATTCCCTTCTTTTATTGATTTCCTAGATTCTTGCAATTTTTGTATTTGATTTCTTTTCTCTTGTTCACTCCCTGTGCACTAGGGTGTTCCTTTTTTATCAATATATCTTATTACTTATCAAAAAAAGATTTTTCCTACAATCTGATGGGCAAAAAATAGGACTTATTTTGCGTCTGTTGCAAATCCAAAGTACATGATATGTGCTATTCCAAGAAATGCTTTTGAAAATGTGTGTTGCATTCTCTTTGCTCACAACCATTCATGGCACTCTAAGTGGGAGACATGCTTACATACCATTCCATTTAAGTTCCTTCATAATTTGAATTAACTTTATATTTTCCTTTGACTACAAGTGTATATTCAAAATTTCATTAATTGGTAGATGCAGCAAAAAACAATCTTAATTTGGTATGCTGATTATCTTTAGTAGCTAATCTAATTTGGTGCCTCATGAAAAGAAATCTCGTTAATTGGCCTAACATTACTACATCTTATTTTTATTTAGAGTTTTTAATGCTTGAAAATTATTAAGAATAAAGAGAGTGACCTAAGTGTCCAAAATTGTTTTTTATAATCATTACTTTTGAAAGATATACACTTTGGTACTCGCTAGTTATCAAGTTTTAAATCAATATCCAATGTTTGTTTCTTGTTTCAAAGGCTGAAGTGTTCTGTCAAGTATGGAGGTGACAACCAGGCGAGAAGAAGAAATCACAAATATCTTGGCTTTGTTAATTGGATTAAGTAAGAGTTGGATACTATTCTATAGTAAGGTATATCTGGATATTCTTCTTAGTCTTCTGCCTATTTTCCTTATCATTTTCTCCATCCATAATATTTTGTGCTGAAGCAACATTTGACAAAGGGTCACAAAAGAAACTCTGTTTATCTTTTTGTAATGGTAGGAAGGCAAGTGTGATGTTTCATTTCTAGAGTAGTCTATATTATATCGTGGCAGATGAAAGGTGAGCTTGGTAATTGACCAATTGTCAATGTATGAATTTTCTAGCTTTAATTTTTGAGGTTTATCATCTACTTTGATAATTATCAACGTTTAGTGTTGTGGATTTAGGAGGTTAAAAATAGAAGCATGTAGATTTCTTGTCTTAGTGATTGAAGAGTTATGTGCCTTGGTAGAGGGGAAAGAGTGGGATAAAGCCTGGTTTCTTACCATTGGTTTGACAGTTGCACAATTTTGGAATGAAATTTTGAAAATGGACATACCTGAATTAGAAGTCAGTATTGGGGGGGGGGGGGGGGGGGAGATTGAGGCATTGAAGTCATATTACATTGGTTGAATCTGGGCTCTTCAATTCTAATTCACTCACAAGTACCTTTATATTCTTCTTGTGATGCTGTTACATTTCCAACCTTTATGGGCCCAGGAATGTTTTGATCTCATTCAAGAACATCATGCAAAAATGTCCCATTCTCATTCGGCCTTATCCAATCTAAACATCATCAGCAGAAGGCTGTGTGTGTACAAAAGATCCTTTATCACTTCCAAGATGCAGCAGCAATAAGTTTAACCTGGACTGCTGGTTTCGTTGATCGTCTATCTAGTTTGATAACATATGAAAGCAAACTAGATTTTTGTACAGTAAGTGTAACACCTTTATTTGGCATTCCATCTATGATTTTGAATGCTTGAAACCTTTTTTAATTTTAAGTAAAATTTTTTTAGAAGAAAGAGGGAAGCCCTCATAGCTCAAATATATACTTGCTAATCATTCAGTCCTAATGTTATAGGGTTAGGTACTTGCTATTTATCAAGTTTCTAAGTCAATATCTTATGCTTGTTCTTTGTCTCAGAGCCAAATTCTTTCTCAGCATGGAAGAGTGCAAAGAATGGGAAGTGGCTGCCAGTAGGGATGAAGAAATTCTGAATACTTTGGCTTCATTAGCTAGATTAGGTAACAATCACGTAATCTATTTACCTAGAACAACATTATTGGAAGTGAAATGAATTTATTATTGGTTTATTGTGACTTCTATGCTGTCTCATGTCAATCATGTCTCACTCAAGGAGTTCCCTCTGTTTTTTCCCACCTTAAAGATATGGGCAATTACAAAACACAAGAGAAACAGAAGTGCTCTATCCCTCTTCCTCCCCCCTCCTTTGTCTAAGATAAAGTATGTTACTTCTAATTGATGCTTATTATCCAGCCACAAGAAACAATTCCCGCTTTACAAGGGAGTTCCGAGGGTGAGCTCTTGGACATATGAGCATGGATTCTGGACTGCCAAGGAAGTATGTGTTCCCTTTGTACATTTAATGTTGCCCCAAATTTGTCCTTCAAAAATTGCTCGGATACCTTATTAGGTTCTCCATTTGGCAAGCTGTTGGTCAGTTTTGTTCTATCTTTCTCTCCATTAATCTGTTGGTTTGATTGTCACTCATGATTCAGATCACTGACAAGGCCCATTAAGCCAGTAGCACAACCCGTTTTTGAAGTTATTAGCATGGAGAATGTGGTGTTGTATGCTAGAGTATTATTGTGGTGATGATCTGAAAGATGGCCTCCAATTTCATTCTTCATAGCCTTACTGTCCTCTGTTTTCTCCTTGTCACTATGCTTATATTGAAGGTTTGCATTTTTTCCTGTGGACTTGAAGTGTCTTGAGCATGCATTTAAGGTGAGTGTTGGTAAAAGCGAGGGGCGCACTTAGGCGCAAAGACCTCTTGGGGCCTAGGCGCGAAGCGCAAAGCGCAAGCACGCGCTTGATTGAAGTGAAGCGCACATTTAAAAAAAAAAAATTTAAAAATTTAAAAATAATTATTAATGAGAAATGCAACAATCAAATGATCAAATTATCATAGAAATTGAGATAAATTTTTTTATATAATTCATATAACATTTAGATAAGCCCTACTTTTGCAATTTTAACACAAAAATTGCAAATCAAGTCATTTTATTTTTTTGGATAAGCTAGATATGAGTACTTCCATGTAATATCCTTTTTTAAATCTCCAATATCCATAATGCCCTATGACTAATTAGTAATATTAGTTAATAATTTAATCACTTGTAACTCTATAGGAATTAGTCTGCTATGTTCAACATCAACCACTAAAGTAACTAAACAATTATCACAAATATGTTATATCGTACTTTTTTTTTCCCATGAATGAGCTAAAGAATATGAGGACATAGCAACATAGAAATTGGTACCAAGCAGATATCCAAAAGGGAAAAAATAGAATAAGAAGAAGAAGCTGGGTGGGTTATTGTTTCAAGGAGAAAAATCAAGAAAATATAAAAATAAAAATAGGGAAGAACTGGGAGGTTGTGGGTTGGGTTTTAGCCTTTTAGGACAAGTTACACTCAAAATATCTCTTTTTGATAGGTAAGTTACACTAAAAACATGTCAAATCAATGGTTTATATCAATAATGTCAAGATCCTAAAGTTTTATTTCAGTTTTGATTTATTTTTTGGAAAAATATAAAAAAGCGCCAAAAAGCGCGCTTTGAGCTTTTTGAAAGAGTGCAAAAAAGCGTGCCTAAAGTGCGCTTCTTTGAATGAGCCTAGCTTTTGAGGCAAAAAGCGCTGGAGCCTTGGGGGCTTCGAGCTTTGAGCTTAAGCGCGCTTTTAACAACCCTCATAACTGTTAATAAAGTCCTTTGTTGTTTAATCATCACATTTTTCTTTTGCAGCCTGATTGTCCACACTATTTGTGGAGTTCGTGCACAGTCTGGTATAGATTTTGGTGCTAATACTTCATACCTTATGTAGTCTAGGTAAACAATATATTCTTCTTCTTTATATGAGGTGCTTTTCTGTTTGGCTTTTCATTTTACTTAATAGAATGATGTAAATGTGTAAGTGGTTATCTATGTTTTAAACATTATGAACAACCGTTTTTGATTGTGGGTAAAGTGTAAATTGATAAATTTCATAATCAAAATTTTCATCTATCTTAATTGCGCAATCCCTGATGGCAAAGTGACTATGGATAATCACTTTAGCTTTTATATATCAGGACATGACGGTTATGTCCTGTTGTGCGCACAATAGTTGAATAGTGGATTAAGAGGTCTAGTCCAACCTTCCTTTTCCATTTTGTTTTTCTAATTTGAACAGAATATCAAACTCTTCTTTCTAATCATCTTGCATTGCGGATTTATCTGAATCTCTCCCATTTTGTAAAATTTTGCAAACTATTATTGGTTTGTTTTGGGGCTCAATTCCATATAATGTTTAATTGCGAAAATGGTCTTATCCTGCATAAAGAAATATATACTACAATATTTAATATCCTGTACTCTACTCAGAATTTGCTACAACTGGTGGGTGGGGAATCAAAACACTAGAATAGTCTAGAAGAGCTTAGACGTGCAGAGTATTAATTTTGTTTACTAGAAAAGGGAAATATAAGAGTCGTTTGCCCATTATGGTCAATTGATAGAATCAATTTGGCTTCAAATTAATATTTCTCATTGGAGTTGTAACAATAAACATAATCAATTTGCTCATATATATGTTTTTCTATTTTCTCCCCATCTTTTTGTCACAATCACTAACCTTGTTTGTATAATTTTGCAGTGTAAACCTATTGGAGAAGCACATTTTATACAAGTGAAAATAGTTGTCTTACATTCTGAGACAAGATAGCAAATTGATAATGCTCCATTGGAAAAGCTCCACATGACAGAATTAGCAAAAATACATTTTTCTTCATTTGAATCATTGACCTTGTTTATAAAGCTCTATACTCAATTCGTGGACGCAACTAATGCTCATAGATGAGGCTTCGTTCAAGATGATGAATGTAACATGTCATGGATGTCAAGCAGTGACACATGAAGGGAAACTAGGCAATTGGCTTTATGTATATCTGTAAATTGTTCTTTCCAATTTTTTGTTGTTTTAATGTGAATGACCGGATATCAAGTTTATTTCTATATTGATTTGTATAAGCAGACACTTTTGTTAAATTTCATTTTTCTGATGATTAATATCCTACGATAATATTGCACCTAAAAGAAGTGTTGGAGTATTAATAATCTTCAATAAAACAGCTGCTTGGTTCATGTTTTTATGTGTTTTTGTGTGGACCTGTAAGCTTCTGCAACTAAAATTCAAGTGCTGTTGGTGTCACTTCCCTTGTATTAACATAAGATTTAGATAGGGATTAGTTAGCTTGGTTCATGAGAAATTGATGCCCTTGGAGTTTAATCTGTCATTGTTATCTCTGCCTTGCTTGAATGCCATGATCTGGGGTTTGAGGGATACAGCAGTGTTTATGTGACTAATTAGGCAATGGCTATAAGGGTCCACCATGACTATAAGCAAAACATCCAGAACTATAACTGAGCTCTAGTCGATAAGAATATAATGGATTAATGGTTTCATTATTGGTCCATCACCATCAATTAGCGGCTACAATAGAACAACAGGTAACATTCCCATCGGGGACCCTACACACTAGCAGGTAGAAATCACACACATCTAACTAGTCAATCAGTAACTCTACTTTTGTGCAAATCAATTAATATTATATATATAGTGAGACCCCCCTCCCCCCATCTTTTGATTGTCCTCTTCCCTAGTCTGTTTGTTCTTACATGATCATTTATTTGGTGTCAAAGATTTTCAACAAAGTTGTTTGTTGTCCCTACATAACTTTCCTTTAATCATGGTTAGTGGAATTGTAACGACTCTAACTAGTCAATTAGTAACTTTGTGCAGATCAATTATTAATATATGTATAGGAGACCCCGAGACCCCCATCTTT
Source organism: Notholithocarpus densiflorus (assembly GCA_030021035.2). Taxonomy (NCBI): domain Eukaryota; kingdom Viridiplantae; phylum Streptophyta; class Magnoliopsida; order Fagales; family Fagaceae; genus Notholithocarpus; species Notholithocarpus densiflorus. Next base: position 241 of record JARYZH020001921.1, on the reverse strand, counting down.
TGATTGTCTTCTTCCCTTGTTTGTTCTCACATGATCATTTGTTTTTTTGAAAAGAACATGATCATTTATTTTCAAACAAGTTGTTTGTTATCCCTACACAATTTTCCTACGATCAAGCTTAGTGGATTATAGAGACCATTACATAATTTTCCTTCAATCATGCTTAGTGGAATTATAACAAACCCACCCATTTCTGTAAATATTTTATTTTCAAACAAGTTGTGTTATGTATAGGAAACCC
>JARYZH020001920.1:0-20706 GCA_030021035.2 Notholithocarpus densiflorus | reverse complement strand
AATTTTCCTATGATCAATGTAAATTCAATTTCAAATTAATAAAATGAGGAATTTTTTTTTAATTATGATTTTCTTATTTTTCCAATGATTAAATAAGTGGCGACTTCTTTGTAAAACCCTTAATCTAAAGGGGAAAATATAACTAGTCGAACCTCCATTTTGAGAGGCAACAACACGACTCCACCCATTCACGTGGGTTTGGCCCAACACTCCTAAAAAAAGGGGGCCGAGGGCGCGGTCTCTCACAGTGGCGACTCCGCTGGGGATATTGAGGGCTAAGCTTCAATTAGGTTATGGTGGCCAACCATGTCATTGTTTGTTTATTACTTTTTGTATATAATATATCTAATATGTCATTATATTGCATGTCATACATCATTTGCTTGAATGAAATTTATTTTATTTGTGTGCTAGCCCGGAAGCCAGGTAGTATTAGCCATGGATTGTGGTCTTCCTGAGACTCACATACCCAGCGGTGAACCTACCACCCATCGCGACAAGGATCATCATGGTTATGCCATGGTGGTTCATAGGGACAAACTGTACCGTTCGGACCAACGCGGCGCTCCTGGCGTCACAAGTTGGGAGGTACGACGTCCTAGCTTGTGGGGACCTTTAACCTACCTTCTACCCATGTTATAATGACCCATAGAACCTACCTTTAGGTCGGTCCATGTTAATTGCATTGCATTATGCATGTGTTTGGCTGTTGTTTGAACCATGATGAGCCCAAGTCCAACGCTTAAGCCCATCATAATTGTTTGAACCTTGTATGCTATGAATGAACTCAAGCCCAAGGGCCTGTGATTGAACTCTACTTGGTATGGAAACCGAAAATTGTTTCTTGAATCATCCTAAGCCCAATACTTGAGCCCATCAAAAGTGTATTCGCATGATCAACATCAAGGGCTAAAAGTTCACAAGATACATGCCTTCCAAGTGTAAGGTCAAGCCATTTTAAGCAAATACCAAATGATCATATGGTTCAAGCCTTCCAAGTGCAAGCCCAAGCCATTTCATCATAATCAAGGTTCAAGCACACCAAGCCTCAAGCATCCTAAATGGACCAAGAAGAAGCAAGTGGCCCAACTTTGCCTCACTCCACATTTGGTTTGCAACATCATGGTTTAGCTTAAAGTTTGTTTGTTTATTCCTTGTTTCTATGTTTTTTTGAATTGAAAAATTTCATGTAGCATTTGAGGTACTTTTTTCATGTATATATTTTTTTTTTTAAAAATCAAGATTCTTAAATCTTCCCAAAAAAAAAAAAAAAAAAAATTCAAATGAGAAAGTCTTTGGACTAGGGGCATTGAGCCCTTAAGTCATTTAAAAAAAATCTTTGAACTAGGACCATTGAACTTCCTAGTGACTTTTTCAAAAAGACCCAATTTTTTTCTTTCAAGATTAAAAAAAAAAAAAAAATCTCCTTTTCAAAATGGTACATGAGGATCCCTTGGACAAAACTTTTTCTAAATCGTGATGTTTAAAGGCTTGAACAATTAACTTGTACTGAGAAAGGATTAATTTCATTTGATCCATGTAAACACTTTTGCTAAATTACTTTGAATAAAAGAAGAAATGGTCTTACAAGGCAATCAAAGAAAATCTATCCATCAGAAAATTCAAAAAGCTCATGCATTCATTCCAAATATCTGAAAACTTTTGTGTCTCCGATAGAGCATTCATACTTTTTCTTTTAAGAGGAATTTATTAAAAGAGCTCAAGTCACTATGCCTGTAAGCAAGCATTACTAGGGATAGGAGGCCGTCTTTGGTAAAACAAGATTATACCTTAATACCTAGAATGATCATTATCCATTGCTAGCCCATTTGAGCCTTTAAACACTTAGCCTCTTTTTCGCATGAACCCACTAAAATCTAAACCTAGGGTGGGAAAATTTAAAGTATGCATGCTTGAATCTCATGTTGAGGAGGAAGTCAACCTTGTAGCTTTGAAGCTAATTGATAAAGCTCTCCTAGAAGACATGAAAGACAAATAGATAATTTATTAAGCTAAAGATAAGAGATCATCAAAGAAAAATGAGCTTTCACTCAATCAAGGAAAGAGAAATGAGAGAACCAGAAATTAATCATGCCAAGAAGAGTAGGAGGTTCATCCAAAAGAAAGTTCATCAAAAAAAAAAAAAAAAAGGGGAAAGTTTCATCAAGCACAGAAAGGTGCAAGTGCATTGAGGCAAGAAAGAAGTTTAGAGAGTGCATCAAAATGACCGAAAATCTTTAAGTTGAGAAATACAAGGAGGGCAAAAGGTCCTTAAAAGTTCATTCAATCAAGAGATTAAAGATCCAAAAAAGAAAAGAAGCCCGCTAGGCTGAAAACCCAAAAGGGCGGTCTAGGCAAAAGCTAGGGCCAAAGAAAAGAAGAAGAAGAAAAGAAAAAAATTGGAAGATCCTACCAAGTTGGAAATTTGAAAATGCAACCTAAAAAGAGAATAATTTTACAAGATGAAAGTCTAGAGGTATGATTCAAGAGGAATGAGCATAAAAACGATTGTTGATACAAGTGACCAATGAAGACTAGTGAGAAGATGACAAAGAAGAAATGGGAAAACTCCTCCAATACTTGATTTTTGAGTAATGCATACTTGGGGGAAACATCATAGGGAGTTTTGAGCCTTTTATATCTTTCATTTCATAACCCAAACCCGGCCTACATTACAACCCATGAATAAGACCTCCTTGAAGTCTTGCTAATTGTAGGTGCATCTTAAACTCTAATAATATTTTCTCTTGAATTAAAAAGGAAAAATGCTTAAAATTGTCAAACCCCACAAGATGACATGTCCGAGAAAAAATTTCTCAAATTCTAAAATCCTCAAAATGGCTCAAAAGAACTTCCAAACTTAGAGCACTCTCCTTGTTTGCACTCAACAATGTGATTCATAAATATTATCACATTTCATTTCTTGATTGCCTTTGGAGACTTAATCTGACGATGTTCAAAAGGAAGAAGCAAATTTGATTACATGAGTTTAATGATTTTGATCCTTCCTAATCAAAGAGATTTGTTTGGTTCTTAAACACTATGATTTTATAAAATGGTTGTTCAAAGGATCACATCTTGTTCCAAAAAAAAAAAAAGGAAATTTGTTATCTTTTCAAAAAAAAGAAAGAAAAAAAAAAAAGAAGTGAAATCTCATTTCAAAAAAAAAAAAAAAGAAAAAAAAAAAAAAAAAAAAAAAAATGAAAAAGAAAAAAAAATCATTCTTTTCCAAAATCCGGTTCTCTTGAACTACGTCTTGACCTGATCCTCTATGAGAGAGGTACGTAGGCAGCCTTGTAGAGGCCCGGTCCCATTCACCCAAACAACCTTGGAGAACAAAGTCAAAACAATGTGACAAAATTGTTTAGGTGCATGTTAGGTTAAGCCCATTTGTTTGCATTAAGCATGTTTAAACTTGGAGCATTGGCCTATTTATATTGTGTGCAAGTTTTCATGATAATTGGTTTCTAACAAGCTAGAGAAAGAAAGCCATTTTGCGAGAACCAATGATGACGGACCGTGATCTTCTTTCATGTTCCCCAATGGTCGCAACATCAAATGAACTCAGCTTCAATCTAAGCATGGAATATGCGTCAAACTAGGGGCATTGGCTAAGTACTTTCAATTCATTTCAATGAATAAATCCATTGCTAATTGAAATTATTTTTTTGCAGGAATTAAGCAAGAACTTATCTAGCAATCTGCATCAACTTCCAGCCAAAATTATTCTCATTCAAAGGATAAGTTTTTCAAAAAAAAAAAATCATCATGAATAAATTTTCATCACTTTTACTCCATCTTCATCTTCATCTTCTTCACTTTTTGATAATGAACAAATCTTCAAATCTCAAAAAAAAAAAAAAAAAAAAAAAAAAAAAAAAAAAAAAAAAGAAGAAGAAGAAGAAGAAATTTTCAAAAAAAAAATTAATTAATTTTTAAAAAAGAAAAAAAAATTCAATATCTTTCAAAAAAAAAAAAAAAAAAAAAAAAAAGATAGAGAGAAGAAAAGAAAAGAGAGAATTTTCAAAAATCCTTGAGATTAGGGGCATTGGGCTCGTACTTCTTAGGTTGCTTTCAAAAAAAAAAATCAATCAAAATTTTCAATTCCTTGAAAAAATTCAAGATTTCCAAATTTTTCAAAAAAAAAAAAAATTCTTCAGGAACAGAAAGCTATGATCCTCTTCCATATTTTCCAGTGGTGCAACATCAAGTCAACTGTCCACCCTTAGCATTCATCGAAGCATGGACTATGTCCCAAACTAGGGGCATTCACAAGGTATGCCAAATTATTTTCAATGAATAACTCTGTTACTAATTGAAAATATTTATTTTGCAGGTACTAGGGTAAAAGGCCCACGCACATCGGCATGAGCCAGAATCCAAAAAACCCTTGGTCCTCTGAAAACATGAGCCAAGATCCAAAACCTTTGGTCCTCTGAAAACATGAGCCAAAGCCCAAAAATCCTAGGTCTCTGAAAACATGAGCCAGGATCCAAAACCCTTGGTCCTCTGAAAACATGAGCCAAGATCCAAAACCTTTGGTCCTCTGAAAACATGAGCCAAAGCCCAAAAATCCTAGGTCTCTGAAAACATAAGCCAGGATCCAAAAAACCCTTGGTCCTCTGAAAACATGAGCCAAGATCCCAAACCTTTGGTCCTCTGAAAACATGAGCCAAAGCCTAAAAATCCTAGGTCTCTGAAAACATGAGCCAGGATCCAGAACCTTTGGTCCTCTGAAAATATGAGCCAAAGCCCAAAAATCCTAGGTCTCTGAAAACATGAGCCAGGATCCAAAACCCTTGGTCCTCTGAAAACATGAGCCAAGATCCAAAACCTTTTGTCCTCTGAAAACATGAGCCAAAGCCCAAAAATCCTAGGTCTCTGGAAACATGAGCCAGGATCCAGAAACCCTTGGTCCTCTGAAAGCATGAGCCAAGATCCAGAACCTTTGGTCCTCTGAAAGCATGAGCCAAAGCCCAAAAATTCTAGGTCCTCTGAAAACATGAGCCAGGATCCCGAACCTTTGGTCCTCAGAAACACATGACTAGAATCTCCATATATTCTTGACCTCAGGTAAGCATGTCTTGTACTCATTCAAAAAAAAAAAAAAATTTGCATGCATGAACTACGTTTGGACCTGATCCCCCCACCAAGAGGTACGTAGGCAATCTCCCCTGAGATCCGGTCCACATTTTGATCCACTACATGACCATCTGCATTTTTATCTACATGCATCATACATTCACCACGGTTAAATACTAATTGCAAAGTTAGGTGTCTCTTTCATACATTGACATTCGCTTTTCAAGCTCTGCCAATGAGGGGCATTCTGTTGACACCCCATTTTGCAACCTGCATTTAACCTCACATGGAGGGTAAAAGGGTAATTTTTCCTTAGAAATATGCATATTGATTCTAGCCATTAGATCCTTAATCTCATTTTATCAAAATGATCTTGATGTCGTAACAATCAAATCGACTGGTCATAAGTCCTAATCGGACCACCAGATTGAAAGTTATCATCAAATCAAGTTTTAATGGCTAAGATGCACTATCACAAATTGAGTCCGACTATATGTGATTATGAACAATTGATTTCAATTGGTTATAAGTGTAATCAATTTGAGATCAATGATGTGTCATAATTTGATTGGTTAGGACTACATTTTATGGTGAGGTTGCATACACTTAATTAATTAGATAGTTAAACATTAATTATTCAATGAGTAATTTGTACAATTATCTTTTAATTAGAGTAAATTTGGAACTATTTAAGTCTGAAATGAAAGTGATTGGAGCCATTTAATGTTAATTGGGAGCTAATTTGGGACCTATTAATGTTAATTGTGCTGAAACCATTTTCTAACAAATGACCTCTGCTCACTATTCCATCAATATCTTTCAGAATATTTTGAATCTGTGAATGAGGTTAATTTTCCCAGAAACTAGACATCCGGGGCTTCAATTTGAGCACAAGAATGAGACAATTCCGATCAGAATTGAGTTAGATATGATTTTTCGAAGTTGGCTCTACAGACTGTTACAGTAGCTACGGGAAAACCGAACTTTGCTTGCTCCTCACTCTCATCAATCTCCACATTTAATGCACCAAATTTCCCCAAAGGCTAAAATGAGGTCTAGGTTCATGATTCTTTGTCAACCCTCATTAAATGGCCTTCCATTCATATTTTCTTCACCACTACTATATAAACCCCTCCTCTCCTTCATTTCAAATGACACAAAAAAACCCCCTCTCTTCCCCTCTCTTGAGTTCTAGTGAAGTTGAGTAGTCTTGTCATATCTTGGTTTTCCTGAGACTCAAGGTATTGAGTGAGACTCACTCTTCCTCTCCTAACTCTTCTTTTCCTCCACTCTTAGGACCTCTACCAAGAGTCTCCTCCTCCACCATATGGATCTTGCATGAAGGTATAATCATTTTCCCTAACTTGTTTTTTGTGTTGCCATGATGTGAATTTAAGATTAAAGCATGATAGTAATTATTTAAATTCCCTTGAATATGTTTGAATGTTCTTAATTATTCTTATGTGTTCTTCACATGTTCTTGGTTGTTCATCACATGTTCATGCATATCACTAGTTTTAATCTTAAATTCACATCAAAAATATGAAAAACATGTTTGTTTAATAATTCTTTTCAAATCTTTGAATCTAGGTTATCACCATCCACACACATTCAATAGAATTTATTTTTCAATCCAAATGCAATGCTTAATAAATTGAATTATGGTTTATCACATGCACACACATTAAATTCAACATGTAAATTGATTGACATATTGGATGATATGATATGAATGTTGGCCACCATAGTCTAGAAGACCGATTTTACCGGGCAAGGTGGGTGCTTAACACCTTCCCATCTTGTAACATAGCCTCCGAACTTAGATCAAGGGTTGATAGACCAATGTTTATCCTTGTAATTTTCAATTTTTAGATTGTAATTAGGAAATAAAGTTATGTACTTTATCTTAGATTGTATCTAGGACCAAAGCCATGTAATTTTCCTATGATCAATGTAAATTCAATTTCAAATTAATAAAATGAGGAATTTTTTTTAATTATGGTTTTCTTATTTTTCCAATGATTAAATAAGTGGCGACTTCTTTGTAAAACCCTTAATCTAAAGGGGAAAATATAACTAGTCGAACCTCCATTTTGAGAGGCAACAACACGACTCCACCCATTCACGTGGGTTTGGCCCAACATCCCATAAAAAAGGGGGCCGGGGGCGCGGTCTCTTACATAGTCTCGTGCCAAAGGAAGTCGGTGGTGGTCCGTATGTGCTTTCGTGCGGAGAACTCGCTGAACGGAGAGGCGTAGCCTACACCGGAGTATTTAGTCATCAAAGGATCAGATAGATCGTCATGGGTGATGCGATTGCTTCTGAAAAGATGACCTACCCAAGCGTAAACGTAATGAATGGCAAAACTAGCCCCAGACTTGCTCGGAGTAGGAGAGGAAGAAATGGTGTTAAGTCCACGATAAATGCTAGCCAATACTGGGGTAGCAAGGCCAAATGAACGACCATTGGCCATGGAACTGGCGATCTTGAAAGTGCCTGGACGGACGCTATTCTGATCCCTGATAGGAAAGAAAAATATGCACAGCCAACAAGAAAGAAGTGCTGATAAGTAAGTCTCTTCCTTTAAGTCATCCTCAACTTGAAGATCCGCAAAGACCCCGTGTTCTTTATCAGACCATGGTCCATGCTTGTTTATCTTGCCTGAAGGATTCTGACTACACTTGAGGATGATTGTTCGTCTCGCTGATTTTCTAGGAGCCGAGTACTTGCCATTCCCTCTGTACCAAAAAGTAATCCAGTTGCGAACACTCACTTTCCCTTGTCTCTTCAGCCGGTTTTGAAGGTGATGATACGCCATGAAAAGGTAGCGACAGCTGCATGGTAGGTAGGGGCGCCCTTGGTCGTTGGTTCCATTTAGCTCTTGCGCCTTGGGCACTACTTCATCATAAAATACACCTGTGCAAGGAAGTCCGCCAAGAATGGAAAGATCCCACAGTGTGATGGAAATTTCCCCAACTGAGGTATGAAGGGTATTGGTTGACGGACTCCAACACTCGCAAAATGCTTTCATGAGATTCTCGTCATAATCATACGTGAACAAGGAGGCAAAGACAGCACTGTAGAGGTGGGTCACATCAAGGAGTCGTTTACACCGGCCAAGAACATCTTCTAACCAATCCCAATAAAGGGGGAAATAGGAAAACCCTCCGTTCGCGCTGAAAGATTAATCCCAATTGGCATGTTGTGCAATTATCTTTCGCCCTAGAGTGTTGTATGGCTTTGTGCCAGCAACATTTTTGAGATGCGGAGCAAGAAGGATAGTCGTCCCCAAGTTAGAATCGCCATCAGAAGGAACGACCTGTGACCATTTTGGCAAATTAAGAGGATGAGAATTATGGCCCCATCTTTCCGAAAATCTTCCAATTATGGGCAGACGAACAATCAAAGTTGTAGCCTTTGCATCCTTATCATCTTTCTCCTTACAAATGGACAGGGCTAGTTCTCGACCAATCTTCGAATCCTTGAAAAAGAGCATCATGATAGCTGTGAAAAAAAAAAGAAAAAAAAGGAAAAAAGAAAAAAGAGGGATCAGTATAGACAAAACATTTAAAAAAAATAGAATAAAAAGTAAAAGGTCAGAGCTTTTCTAAAGAGTATTACGCTATCCACTCCACTGAAGACAATGTTTGTACAAACTTAGTACGAACTCCGGATGGCTTTATATAGGGATCCTTGGAAGCTAATGGACAAAAGAAAAAACAGGTGTACATAATTAAATAACCATACTTTTAAAGGATACTGTACTAACCTTGAAAACAAAGAGTAAGTGCCCATAGATGCATCATGGTGTCAGAAGGAAAATACTGCACCAGACTTCAAAAAAAGCGCTTATAGGCCTGCAAAAGTACACGTGTCATCTAAAAAACTACTGCACTAGACCTGGGATGAAGATCTAGCCCACATATTTTTCAAAGCTGCCGACCTTGAAAGCAGAAACACTTGCTGAATTACCAATGTCAAATACTGTCAGAGCCGCCGAAGACCATAAATCCACAAAACCGACATCACAGGAGTCTTCTATGGCCTTCGATCCACCAAACCTGAAAATTCCAGGCCCAGATGCCGGACCACGCGCTGCCACACGCCGCCAAAAGCTTCAGAGGATCGCAGCCTACTCCTTCATATTCGTACAAATCCAGACTTCATTTCAAAAAAATGGTATTACCACTCGATCCAGCGGCCCTCGATGTGCAAAACCCAAAAAGCTCATCAACAACAGAGCCATCACGCGCCTCCATGCGAAGCCACGATCTTTTAAACGACCCGCGGCCTAGTCCTTCAAATCTGTACAAATCTGCCCATGATTTTAGAAAACTGACTATACCATGGTCTTCTACGACCTTAGATCGACAAAGCCCAAAAAATTCGAGACCAAAGAAGCTTTCACGCGCCTCCACGCGCCACTAGAAGATCCGGCGTCTACAGCTTCAGCTACGTGCGCCACCTTCACCAAGTCACGCGCTCCCACGCGCCATCCTCCTTCTGCACGCGCTTACACGCGCCATGACGTCATGGATGACGTCATCATCCATTACGGTTGACCCGTTTGTCCAACCGACCCGGTTTGACCCGGACCGACCTAATTTGACCCGGACTGACCTAATCTGACCCGGATCCAAACCGTCTGTAAAAATAAAAAAAAATAAAAAAATAAAAATAAAAAAAGGAGAGAGAAAATGCTTTGACCAAGTTGGACCTTTGACTTTGACCAAAAATTCAAAAATTTTAAAACGGACCTATCCCACTCAGTTTTTCGAGTACATCCCGATTTTGGGATCCGTTTCTTCATCCGAAACTCAAAAATTGTGCAAACGTCCAATTTTCAGAAAGTTGACTTTTGCATAAATGTTGACCAGAAGTCAAAATTTTTAAGAAGGACCTATCTTGCTCAATTTTTCGCATACATTCCAATTTTGGAGTCCGTTCCGTCATTTGCGACTCGAAAATTGCACAAATGACTCAATTCCAATGTAGTTAACTTTTGTGCTTAAGTCGACCTAAAGTCAAGATTTTCAAGCCAGACTTGTCTTGCTCAGGTTTTTGTGACTTGGAAACCACCTATGTGACACACTTCTCCGAAGTACTAGCAGTGTCCAAAACTTAAGCTCCCAAGATCAAAATTTGAGATTCATCCACTTGGTCTGGATTCCTTCAAGGTTCTTCTCCAAATTTCATCAAGGCTTCCCTTCCAAAGTACAAATGAACTCTCACAAGTGTATCTTGAACTTGAAATTACATTGGGTTGCTAGTTCAACCTACCATTTCCGTTTGGTGCCTACCAGTCTCCAACCTACCATTCTCGTTCAGTGCCTACCGGTCTCCCATCTACCATTCTCTTTCCCTACCAATCTTCCATCTACCGGTCTCCTGTTTGGTGCCTACCATTCTCACCAAAAATCCTCATCCGTCATTCTCAACTACCCGTCTACCATTCCTCGTCTCTCCACTATAAATAGAAGGGCCGGATTCATCAAGAAAAACACACTGAATCATGAAATGAAGATTTGCTTCTTTCAAATTTTCAAGTCCTCTTTCTCACAGCCATTTCTCACGATGGCCTCATCATTTTCAACACTTAGCAACCAATATTGCTTCATAATCAGTTTGAAATCAACCCTCTCATGGTTCAGTAGAAACCCTCCTCACAGCATCATTGTAGTTTTGAGATCCAAACAAATTTTGTTTCTCCACTTAACGACCACCTTTGTCCATAAAATTACTCATAACAGGGTCTGTATCGTCCTTCCATGCTTCCGTGGATTTGTTTGGCCAGAAAATCCAAGTCTAGCAGAGACACCTGTTCCTAGCCTTAGGGCTCCTGTAGTCTCTCTCCAATTGCTTGGTCTTCCAACAGAAGCAGCAGTTCAGAACAAACAGCAACTTGGCTGGTTTCTAAGACCAGAATCACAAGTTAGCTCCATCTTTCATTTTTCTGTGCTTTTCCAACAAGTGGCAGTAGGTGAAGATGGTAAAAAGTGTTGGGGTATCCTACAAATTGTCTTTCATCCAACACTTACCATAACCTCCAAGGGACCAGCTCATTAGAAATCAGCCTTCGGTGTCGGTAAATGGTCTCCAAAGCTTCATTCCATGTTCTCACCAGTGTGGACCCAAAGGTCATCGTTGCTGGTACCTTAGAACACACTTTTCTGGAATTACTCCAACTTAAAATCTGCTTGAAGTATTTTAGAAAGTACTCTTTTGAAATTACTTCAACTTAACGTCCGTCGGCATAGTCCCATCACGCAGGCACATTCTACAACTTGCCACCAGACCTCATTCAGCATGCAGTCAGTCCCGGATCCCAAGGTGTATTTCCCAGAAACATCTACACCAGAGGGTCCCCAACATACAGGGCCAGCGCCATGGTGGCGTATGTTTCACCCATTCGCTTTGCTTCATCCCCGCCATCTTCACCACCAACATCAGCATCCCCAGAATCCATAAGCTTCTGAAATTACCTCAACTTAACCTGAGTGAAACAATGACACATGCGCATTCAACCACTTTCGCACATGTCCTCACCATAATCCAAAATATATTCTTCAGAAATTACTTCGCCTGGACTTCTTAAAAATGTAAGGCCAACCCCATGACTCTGCATGCTGTACCCAGCCACCATCCTCTCATCTTCCCCATCTTCTACACCATGTGATCACCGCCAACGATCCAAAATACTCTTCTGAAATTACCTCAGCTTAACCTCTGCTGAAATGATTCAATCTTGCAAGTACATCCAACTTCTTGCAAATAACTTTCAGCCTCACCAACCCACTCTAAAGTACCAAAACTCTCTTCTGAAATTACTTCAACTTAACCTTTACTGAGAAGGCTCAATCATGCAAGTACATTCAAATACTCGCAGACCCCTTTTCGGTCTCATCAAAACCTTTCATATGGGTGGGTCTACTCCTTGAAAATTATCTCATCCTGCTGAAAGCTCCACCACTTTCAACTACTTCACCTGAAGAGTCAAATGTAAAAATCCGTTTTCGAAACTCATCCCCACACCACACTCCAAAACTGTGTGCGTGAACGAGTCTCGAGGGGGCATTTGTACAGAGGGAAAATTCCCGACCTATCACAAGCTAACACGTCACACTACCAAGTCCACAAAATATAGCCAATTACAAAGCGCCACATATTGCTGCTAGGTTTTACTATCACTACTCAAAAACCAACAGAAGTTTGCCAAGTGTCATGCAAAAACCAATCACACATCAGCGCGTGTAAGCGATGACACAAGCAGTCCAGCGCGTGTAAGCGATGACATAGGCGGACCAATCAGGCTGTGACATGTGTCACCAATCAGACTCTGCCACGTGTTGCTCACCCACCCCCAAACTCCTATAAATAGAAGCCTTCCTAAGATATTTCAAGAGGACCAAGCCATCTGAAGCACAAGCAGCATCAGAGAAGATTCAGAAGTATCAGAAGTATAGAAGCTCTGCAGGAATCAAACCTCAAAGCCTTGAAGTACTTCAAGAACTTCAACCTCAAAATCGAAGAACATTCGAAGTAGAATCATCCAAACTATCTGCCTAGATCCAAAAGTTTGCGGGAATCAAGCCAAAAGCGTTCGAAAACATCAACAAATTGCAAATCAGTGAAGCTCTATGGATCCAAGCTTCTAAAGCCCCAAAGAACTTCCACCACAAACCTTCGAAGACGAAGAACATATGAAGAACACGAAGAACGTGAAGAACAAAGGATTTCTAACAAGCTCATAGCCAGAGATTCATTGTAATTCCGTTTCAGCAATCTTCAATCCATGCCTCAACCAAATTGAAGGATATTTTGTGTTCGAGTCAAAATCACATTATTACAATTCCAACCAACAAGTCTTTCAAGGAGATCAAATCAGAGGATCACTCTTTTGTAATTTCAGAGAATTGTACCACACATTCATCAATACAAATTCGCATTTGTGAAACTATTTTACTTGTTTGATTTATTTCGAACTAGAAATTTAGTCGTCTACACCAATCATAACAATAAATCACCATCGACTAATGCAAAATATCATATGAGGCTGTAGAGCAAATGACAAATTCAAAATTGCAAATCTTAAGTTCTAAAAACTTGTGATGAGTGCAAATGGGTGACAGTAGAAAAAGGAACCAGGGAAACATGTTGAGTGTTGGAATGAATTAGAACCGCACAAATGGAGCCTGAAATATCCACAATAGAAGCACCCATTTTCATTTACACAAAGATTTTAAATTTCTTAATCCATAGTAACCAGCCAGCTCAAAATAAAAGGGGGCAAAAAAAAGTTCACATATTTGTGCTCCTATAGAAGAGTACCAAATTGATTTAGAGAAACCAAACCATACTACAACAAACAACATTAAATTCCATAAAATAAAATTAAAAAAAATTGTAAAAAAAAAAAAAAAAACCTTAAAAAGCAGCCAATCTCCAAATTCTATAAATAAAAAATTAGAGTAAAGAATATTATAATATTTCAGGGATCAAACAAGAATCTCAAATTCACCGAAGGGTGCAGGACCATTGAATGTTCAATTATTCCTCTCCCCCTCCATATGGTCAATTTTAAACAAAGAGGAGCTGTATTGCAAGCAAAAGAACTTCTATGCTTGCTATATCAGCTTCTCCAGCCATACATTTGCACATATAAGCTGAGGGTACCAGGGAATGAATTTTTTTCCAGTAAAGTTACTTAAAATTTTCTAGATTGGACTGATATGCAAAACAAAAGTAGTGTCAATTCCAAGAAATGTGGTACTGCCACAAAAAATAATGAAATTTATAAAAACCTAGATATACCAAAAACAATGAGTGGTAAAACTTTTAAGGGATATGAAAGAACTTAATTTGTTTGTAGCTGTACTAAACGCTACTATTTCATCACTCTTACTGGTTTTTAACTGGACTTATAGTAACTGACTTTCTGTTTCATGTGAATGTGTATTGTATTTCATAGATTTATGTATATAGGATGTCATTATGGGCAGAACATCTTGGATTTACTGAAGACTGCTTCAAACAACCAGAGTCTCAAAGTTTTCATCATTTTTTTCTTAACCTGTGTACCCAATAGAACCAATCTTTGTCCAAACCAATCTTTACGAGATGGGTTCTGCTTCAGAGCTAACAGTTGCTGCTAGAGGCATGAGACACATTTTACACCATTTACAACAACTATTTAGACTCAAACGCAATTAGTTCGACACCATTTACAACAACTATAACAAAATCATGCCTACAATCGGATAAGACACATTTTACACAAACTCAGAGACATCACTGAAACACCACCACTCGATTTGCCAAAACCCCCCATCAAAACCCCAAGCACATTTAAACTCATTAATGAGAAAATAATCATTGCAGCATGTAAAAGACAACAAAATTCTCATTAATGAGAAAATCACACAGACATAACCATATAGCAAGAAATACTTTAGATCATCATCATTGCAGCATATAAAAGACAACAAAATTCTCATCTTGATTAGTAAATTTACTACTTTTAAGTAAGTTTCAACAAAATAATCAAAATCCCACATAAAACACAACCTAATATTAACCGAAATCAAAAAAGATATCAGAGGAGAGCAACGTACCTATAATCAACGGCAATGGGAAGCAACAACAACGGGAAGCAATGATAACGCAAAGCAACGTCGACTGATGGAGACTGGATAGGGAGAGTGAGACTGATGGAGAGTGGGGAAGAGTGGGGAAGCCTGATCGCAGAGCAAGCGAGGGAGAGTGTAGAGGGAGAGTGATGGCAGAGAGCAAGGGAGAGAGAATGTACAGGGAGAGAGTGAGTGAATAGGCGTTGTGAGACGTTAGGGTCCTATTGATTCAAATCGCTGAAGAAAACTCGATTTTATTCTTACCAAGTTATGAATAACTACACAAGCATTTTTTTTATTGGGAAAAAGCCACATCTACTACGCCAACGTGGCACAACGGTCAAACTAACTCGATCATAGGAATATCGAGTTCTTTATAAAAACTCGACCCTCATATTGTCAAGTTATGAAAGAGGTGCATTTCCCTAATTAATTTGAGAAAGAAGGCAAAAGGTTGTATATTTTGCGCGAAAATGGCATTTGCCCATTTTGGCCATCAATTGTCCTAAGACTACCTTGCAAGGAACATAAAGCTTATTCTTTTAACTGTGAGGACGTTTGTTTCCAAGAATCTTCATTCCAACTGAGCCCCTGATTTTGATGTAGTCATTACTCTATGAGTTATTGGATCGTCTAAACACCCCCCCCCCCCCGCCCCAAAACTAACTAGCTCCCAATGTTTGGCGTACCATGTTCGGGTCCATGGTGATCTAACTTGCAATTATCAATAACCAAGGTTACCAATCTATAGACAAGCTCCTATTTTGCTACATGTTAGAGATGTAATCAATTGTGTGTGTGTTTGTGTATGAGTGAGAGAGACTGTGTGTAATTGTGTATAAAATCAATTAAAAACTATTAAAATTTATAAATATTTTCTTCAATAAATATTCCAACTTATAAACTTGTTATACATTTATTTTATTTTTTATTTAAAAAATTATTACAAATTTATTTATGATGTCATCAGTTCAACTACCTATCTGATATCAATCAAACTAGTGAACTAAGAACAAGTTATCTTCCTAGTTTTTTGGTCGGTCTAGTTTTTAAATCCATGGTTTCATAAGGCATCACAAACATCTTTGACAATATATAAATATATATATATATATATATATTTATCCTTTCAAGGGCAAATCATTATGTTTAGATGAGTGTAGACTGTGGAGCTATACATCTGGAACATAACCATATCAAATTATTATTATTTCAATATTGCATAGGTCCATGCTTATAACAGTACAGGATCAATGAGCAAAGATGTTACAAAATCTTTGAGCACAATTCCAGGATTTGTGTAGCTATCTTCATTCTTATACACAACATCCATCACACGTGTAAGGTTGAGAATTGACATTATAATTGGCTTGGAGACAATAGTTGGATAGAGGCACTCTTCATTAATGTCCTTCCATGCATTTGTAACTTGTTTGCGAAGCTCATTAATTGCATCTTCTTCTGTGGCACCATATTGTGCCATGTAACATTCAACAGCCGAGGCAGTGTGTCCTCTTTCTTGCTCAAACTACAATTAATTGAATTATTATGTTAGAAAGGCATCACGTGATTGGAATATTGTAGTAATCGATCGAATCATGCTTCCAAATTACAGCTACTAGGGCCAAAATGGGCATTTGTCCTTTTCGTCAAAACTTTCCAGTGAAATGTCTCATGTCTGAAATTATTAGGGAAATGCCCCTGTTTTGAAACTCGATTTTCTAAAAATTTATTTTCAATTTAAAACTCGATTTTTGGACAATCAAGTTATAGGGAACTGAAAATTAAAAAAAAAAAAAACTTCTGGAACTCGAGTTCATTCCATTCAAGGTACTCGAGTTCATGAAACTCGAGTTCCATTCAAGGTACTCGAGTTCCATTCAAAGAACTCGAGTTCATGGAACTCGAGTTCCTTGAAAAAATTCAGGTGGACCTCAAGAAAAAAAATAAAATAAAATAATCTAAGTATAACTTCACTATAACTTGATTGTCCAAAAATCGAGTTTTACATTTGAAATTCAATTTTCTAAAAATCGAGTTTCAAAATAGGAGTATATCCCTAAATAATTTCAAACATGGGACATTTTGTTGAAAAGTTTTGCTGAAATGGGTAAAACCCAATTTTGGCTCAACTACTAGTGTGTAACTCTATGCATATGCACAAGTACAATTAAAAATAATCACAATTACATGATTCAACTTATACCTTTTTTTTAGAAGATATTTGAATTATACATGGTATTAGCTTACACTTTTTTTAAGCCATGCATTTCTAAAAATATGTAATGGTTTTCTCATTATATATATATATATATATATATATATATATATATATATGCTTTAGAATTTGATTGGATTTAGACTCTTTGGTTTTTATACCCAATAATTTATATATCATAAAAATTAAAAAATTAGGTGGACGTAGCGCAAAATTGGACTCCAATTGAAATCCAATTTAGAATTTAATTGAAATCTAATTAGATTTCTATGAACTTTGTATTTAATATATTTATATATATATATATATTTTGTTGAAGTGACATATGATTTCACCTTATGTGACACTATGTCATCCATGAGTCTGGCAACCACCGTGCAAGCTCTAACCATTTTGGGTTTGCTAAACACCCACTTGAAGGAATCATTTGTAACAATGTCTCCCATTCCAACCAACGATGTGGTTGCTAACAATGAATAGCCAGATGTAGCGAGTGCAATCTCCATATATTCATCCATTGTAGGTATGTATTTTTTATGGAACCATTTGGCTTCGTCAAAGTAGGCTCGAACTTGATTCTTCATCTGATACAATGAGAAGTTTACAATCAGGTTAACTAAATTTACAACATAGTCAACAGTTCTTGATTTCTTTCCTTTTTCCTCTTAAATGAATAATAATATTCTAAATTTATATTTATGGTACTTACTGCTTCTATTGCATATTTCATACGGTCTGATCTTCTTTCACCTACTATTTCTTCCATCTCACAATAAACATCTAATAGTGCCTGATAACACACTTTCATGTACTCCGGAAGTTGATCAGTGGCACTAATGTCCCACCTGTAATATATGGAGGCAAACAATCTATGTCAATTGGTTCTTCTAATTAATGTAAACTAGTAAGTTACCGTGCGACGCACGTACGGATAATTTAGTGATATTTTATATAAGACGATTTTGGAAAATATTGTATATACATTATAAAGAAAAAGTAAACTAAATTAGAGTAAAAAAAAAGAGTAATAGGACTATGAAAATTATCTAATTTGTCCTGTTTTCCCAAATTGCATACCATGTAATGAAAGTATGTCTAGTTTTCTCACCGTCTTCTACTCAGTGACAGTGCGATATTAAGACATGGTGTGGGCAAGTATATATGCATTTGTCTTATAGATGATTTAAAACTATGGTAGAATATGGTTTTACATTGCGCACCAAATATTCTCTCTACTTATATATCCAAAATAAAAACTATCCAACCAAATTACCCAAACCTAAATCATATTTAAGCCTCTAATTTAAAATGAAAAAAGAAAAAAAAAAATAATTACTCGTAGGGGTTTTGGCGGCTTAATGGTGGTGGGAGGTCAGTATGACGGAGGTGGTAGCCTCTCAGATTCTTCTTTCTCTCTCTTATAAATGTTTTATCAAACTCAGGTCTTTTATTTTGATAATAGTGAAACAATGTGTTTCATTTAACAATCCACTATATTTTTGTATCTCTCTATCTCTCCCTCTAGCCTTATTATCTAGTTAGTTATTACTATTAGTCCTTAACTTTTTTTTTTTTTTTTTTTTTGTTGGCTTTTGCTTTTAATACTAAAACAATGGGTACGCTAAAATACATGAAGAAGAGAGAAATATGTGGTGTAAGCTCAGACAATTATTGATAGATTAATGAGATAACATTAAAAATAAGTTAACATAGTTATTACTATTAGTTCTTAACCCTTTTTTTTTTTTTTTGCTTTTGCCTTTGCCTTTGCTTTTAATACTAAAATAGTGGGTATGCTAAAAGACGTAAAGAAGAGAGAAATGCGTGGTGTAAGCTCAAACAATTATTAATAGATTAATGAGATAATGGTAAAAATTAGTTAATGTAAACTTTTGGGTAACAATAAAGAATACATAAATAAAAATAAAAATAAAAAAAACTAAAAGCAAAATTAGAGCGCCACACACACACACATATATATATATAGATTAATTGTTGGAAGAACGTTCAAATAATTGAATTTACCATATTTTGACATATTTTTTGGACAGAAGATAATTTATATTGGAACCATATCTCTACTCTACCACACATTAAAGTTAAAAACCTTATGTGTTGGATCATATTTATTATGAGGGTGTTTGGGCCTTCACATAATTAAGGAGTGTTAGATTAAAATGATTGAATTTATCCTTTACTAGGATTTTAAGGTTTTAAGACGTGGTAAATTCTTATAAACCATGCGAAAGAATAAAGCAATGATAACAATAAGATATGACTTTTATGTTAAAAATCAACATTGCCTCTAAAAATTTATAGAGTTTCTCTATCAATCTCT
Organism: Notholithocarpus densiflorus; assembly: GCA_030021035.2. Lineage (NCBI taxonomy): Eukaryota > Viridiplantae > Streptophyta > Magnoliopsida > Fagales > Fagaceae > Notholithocarpus > Notholithocarpus densiflorus. The sequence continues at coordinate 1,442 of JARYZH020001920.1, read as the reverse complement.
CTCTGTGGAATTCTCTTTGTTATATCTCTCTAGAGTTCTTTTTTGTAGAAGTAAATTTCACTTAAACCGACTTACAACACTTATAAATAGGGTGTGATGGTGTCCAAATTTGTGAGTGAAGAGAAGAAAATCATCGTGATGTCAGTACCTTGGTCTCTAAAGAAGTGAGGTGTGTGCTTTAGAGGTGTGTGCAAGTGTTTTTAAGTGAGTGAGTACATTAAATAAAAAAAAACCTAGTGTCTGGAGTGAAAGTAAGGTGCCGTGTGTGCACTAGAGTCACAGTGTATGTGAGTCAAGCATTATAGTTTGTAAAGTATTAATGAATAGCCTAAGAGTATTGGTTTAAAAAAATATTTTTATAAACTTTTTATGAGAAAATATAAAAATAATTGTTTTTTTTTTTTTTTGCAGCCTTTTATATTTTTCATTAAAGTAGTATAAAAATTTTCATTAAATGGTCCATTATCAAATGCTGTAAAAACACCCGTTGACCAAACCCAATTCAGTTTTCAATATAAAAGTGTTTTTGTTTACGTGTTTTGTTAAATACTTTGTTATCAAAGCTTCTGCTAATTTAACATTTTACTCATATAACTGACGGGAAAAGTGTGGTAATTTATCTTTAACCATGAAAAAAACAAAGCAATGATCTTAAGATGTTAATTAATTTCAACCTCTCGATTGCTTCAGTAAAGAGCTCAATCTCTTCAAAAGTGCCATACACATCATAGATGTCATCGATAGTCGAGGTCATGGCTATCACTTTGGTTAGTATTGTCCTAACATGGAAATATTCAGGTTCAAAGAACACTCCCAATATCCAGAAGTAGCACTCAATCACTCTTCTCTGATAAAGGGTAACTTCTTTGAAAAGTTTAATTCTTTCCACCACCTACAAATACAATTTAATTGAATCATGCATGTTGTCAACATGTAGTGATGTTCAAGCTTAAAAATATTAACTCAACACTTGCAACTCTGACATGTATTAATAACTAACCTTGCAATGTCAGAAAGTTTTTTCTGGTGCATTTTCTGCAGTATGTTAAAATCTAACTTTGCAAAGGAATGAAGAACTTTATCATGTGAAGAACTTTATATGTCTATGAGTTTTAAGGCGTGGCTTACTTGTGCTGCAAGAGGAGTGCTTAAGTGCGATGCTACAAACTCAAGATGTGTCGTAGTGAATACAAGAGCTTCGTCTGGTATATCTTCCCCGTGGACCCTGAGATGTGTGGCTTCATACAAGCTTAACATTGCCCGCGCATCATTGATAAGTGAGTCCTTGAAATTCCCATTGCTATCTTTGAATTTGGTGAACTTGTCTACATCATGATCCGATTACATGAAATGAGTAGAATAATATAAATTTTTAAAAAAATATATTAGCTCAATAGTATAGGCCCAAACTCAATCCTACCATATGTGCATGATATAAAATT
>JARYZH020001919.1:0-20718 GCA_030021035.2 Notholithocarpus densiflorus | reverse complement strand
ATGAAAAAAGGAAAAAAGATTGAATGGAGTTCAGAGAGCGGCTGTGATAACTGTGAGAAAAGAGAAATAATACAACGATGCCGATACCTAAAACCCCTAGTTGCTGGTTTTATAGATGGGCAGGAATGATCTCAGCCGCTCATCTTCATGTTATGTGGTCAGATTAAGATGTTGACACAGCAGATAGCACTAGTATAATCTCCTCAAAATAATTGCATTTAACACGTCAAAAAGTTAACATACAATTAACTTACTCAGTCACTGTACATCACATCTCTTTTTTCTTTATTTTTTTTTGGGGAAAACACTATTTTAGTTCTTACATTTTGGAGTCGCGATCAATTTAATCCCTACATTTTAGTAGTAGTCAATTTGGTCCCTGTTAGTTTTAAATTATAGTCAATTTAGTCTCTACTGTTAACTTACTAACGAAAAATGCTTATGTGGCAAATGGTTTGTATTGTTGGCGCACACGTAGATAATATCATATACTATATAATAAAAGTTGAGCTTAGAAGCCGTGCTTGCGCTAAGTAACTTCACCAAATTGTAGAAAATTTTTTAGATTTAAAAAAAATAGATATAATTGTTTTTGTTCTTATCTTCTTCTCCTATAATTTCTAAGTTGATAACAATCATAATTTGATTACAATCCAAATTCTTCATCTTTATTATTATTATTTAGAAGTTGATAAAAAATCTTAATTGATAAAAAAACTACTACACCTAAACGTAATTCTTCTTCTCCTTATCTTTTTTTGATAAAAATTCTTCTTATCAATTAATACACTTCTTTTTCTAGCCTTAGGTTTCTCTTCACTTCCAAATTCTTTATTTACATACATTCTCTTTATCTTATTATTTTTAAATTAATTAAAAATCTTAATCTCATTATAATTTAAAGTTCTACATTAGTTAAACATCTTTTAAGTTGATATATTATCTATTTTTTTTGGAGAAGAGAAACTCACGTAAATATATAAAAATCCCATAATCCATGGCTTCTCAAACTCACGCTTAACCCTACGATTTCTCAGAGTTTTTACTTTCAACATGGTGGGCATGCGCGCCAAAAATGAGGTTGTTTGGCTAGGCCTCGCTTGGGCTCACAATTTACTTGTACAATGGGCTTGGATTTCCTACTTTGGGTCGTTCTCCACCCAGAGACTCAATGAGATCACTTTTCTCTCTCTTTCTGTGTTGCTTACCCTTTCTATACTCTCTCTTTCTCTTCCAAAATTCCCCCCATTCCTTTCTCTAGCTTCTCCTATTTATAGCCTCTCCTATTTATAGCCAATTATTAGTGGGGTGATTATGATTACTTTCAAAACTAGTACAATGAGTGGTCCAATGTCGCTGATTGTAAGTGGGCGTTTAGGTGGGAGTGGCTTTGGAAATGGTTCCCACTCCAGCAAATGTGCTCGACGGCGATGTTTCCTAAGGAGCTGCCGGGCAGTCAGGCATGGTGTGGCCGGACAACTGCAGACATTGCTCGGGAAGAACAGGGTCAACGTGACAAGGCAAGGCGCTCGGGCCGGTTGCCTATTCCTCGGCTTCTGAATAACATCCTGCTCAGGCTCGCAGCATTTAGGGGTTTTGGCCGGAATCCTGGGCAAAGTGGAAGTTGAGCCCTTGAGTCGTGCTAATGACTAAAGTTCAAGGCCCAATGGGTTTGGAATGCACGGGGCCGCACATTAGCCCCCCCTTGATTCGTGCTCGATTCCCGAGGACGAATCAAGGAGCTAGAGGGTAGCAGTTACTTGGGAAACTCAACGGGTGTGTTTCAGGCAGTTTCAGAGTTTCATTAATGCGCTCCTTAAAAGGCGCGTTGTGTCTGACCTTCTGTCTCATCTATCATCATTGCCTGCCTGTTCGTGAACCGAGGCGCGCATGTCCACGACTCTAGGTATCCGTATTCCCGGGGACAAATCAAGGAGCTAAAGGGCAGTGGTTACCTGAGAAACTCAACGGGTGCATTTCAGGCAGTTTCAGAGTTTCATTAATGCGCTCCTCAAAAGGCGTGTTGCGTTTGACCTTCTGTCTCATCTATCATCATTGCCTGCCTGTTCGTGAACCGATGCCCATTTTTCTTCTGCTCCTATAAATAGTTCATCTCAACCTTTTTCACACCTTTACACTTCACTCTCTGAAATTTCTCTCTGCCGAGCATTCACCTGCGCACTTGTCCACTAACCCAGGATCTCCTTCTCTTTTAGAGCCAAAAGTAAGTCTCCTCCCCCACTCCTTTGCTTTAATTTCTTTTCTCCAAGTTCTTTCTATTTTTCAATCTTTAAGATGGGTTACGCTTATCTTTTGAACACAGAGGCATCTCTAGCCACATTCAGGCTGAATTATAACGTCCCAAATGACGTGGAAGTCATGTATTGTCATGAAAGCGATATCGCTTTCCACAGAGGGGCAGGCACAGCCTTTTTCCCATTGATGTCAATTCTAGAGGGTGAGGTTAGGTTTCCAATAGACCCCCTTTTGCTTAACACCCTTAGGTACTACGGCCTGTGTCCCGAGCAACTTCCCCCAAATTTTTACTAGGTAGCGAGTTGTGTGAGTAGGTTAAACCAAACATTTGGTCTGCAATTAGACCATCATGACATAAACCATATGTACAGCTTGTGTGGAAAGAAGAAAACAAATTACTACTTAAAGGTTAGAGACATGAGGGTACGGCTGATCTTGTGCCTACCGGACTCTAACAGGAATTTTGCCGGAGAATTCGTCCGGGTGCGCGGCAACTGGTATGTCGGTGATATCCCTCCCCCCCTCTCACGGCGTGAAGTGGGTTTGTCAAGATCTTTAATTTCTTTTTCCTTACTTGTCAATGGCTATTTTGATTGTTCTGAATCTGACTCATTGTCTTTTGCTGCAGACGGTTCGGTATTTACCCAAGACGTCAGAACTGTTCATGTACGGGACCTGAATTTCGTACTTAGGTCCGAAATTTTTGTTCACGGGGACGGGCAGCTTAGGGCTTCCCATCTAATTCTCGGCGTAAACCTAGTGTATTCTACTTGGCAGCCTTTTGGCCAAGCTCTCTTAGTAGACAGCCCCCTCCTCTCTTACATAGACGTCCAGCACCCGAACTTCCTGCCTCCAAGATTTACCGTAGGTGAAGCTCGGGATATCGGCCGATGATACACTTGTTCGGACAAGCTTGCACCTATCAGAGACCAAACAGCCGAATTAGTATCTCAGCGTCTCAGAGAACGCGCCCACCGAGCCGTTCAACCCGAAGCTACTTCCGTCGAACAAGAGGCTCCCGTTCAAGAAGCCGAACAAGAGGCTGCAGAATCGAGTGATTCCTCCAGAACATATCCTGTCCGCGGCGAAGAAATGGTGACCCGCAAGACCTTAACAGTCAGTCGTTTCCTCCCTGGCGCACGTCAGACCGAGCAGCAACAGCCACCTCAGGGACGTGGTCAAACTCCCCTTGCGCATCCCTCGCCTCCTCCTACAACTAGAGTCCGTAAAAGACCACGAGCCACCGACCAGCCTTCCACCAGTCCGGGCGACGCTCAAATCTGAACCCTTCCCCCAACACCAGGGGGTATTGTTATTCGGGAACCTCCGATCCAAGTCGGGACAAACGTGGTCTCCTCTTCCCGGTCAGCACTGGCATGGCGGCCCACCTTCGAGCTGGATGGTTTGCCTCTCCCGCCCGACGCCAGCGTCCGGACATGGGAGAAGGGTCAAGGGGGTCGGGTTGCACAAAGTTTAGTGCACGGCTTGCTTCTCCCAGAGGATGTGAGTACCTTCGCGGATGGAACTGAAAAGTCTTTAGGGAGGAGGCTTCAGTGGCATACTATTGTAGTACGCTTTCTTTCCTTGTACACATTTTATTTATATGTCCATCCATTTATTTACTATTATACACGTGCATTCTCTTCGATGCCATACATGGCACTTTCTCAAAATGCCGTACATGATTAGTTTCGTTCTATCAGGTCGCTCAGTTGGCTCACATTCTGAACGAACGTTTAAAGGACCTTTCCGAATAGGCTGATCGGGAAAAGGCCAGCCGGGTGGCAGCGCCAAAGCAGCAAAATACAAGGCGAAAGCTGTTGATGATGCCGAGAAGAGAGCCTCTGCCGCGGAAATAGCCTGGACGGTGGCGGAGAAAAAGCTGGCAGAAATGACGGCAAAACAAAATAAGGTGGAGCTGAAGCTGGCTGAAGCGGCCAGTCTGAACGTTACCCAAGCTGAAGAATTAACCGATCTGCAAGTGGCACTGGAGGCTTGAGAAAATAAGTGGTACGACGAAGGATTTGTCGACGCTGAGAGGGGTATGGAGTCGGTCGTCAAGGAAGCTCGGCAGCTATCTTTCCAGGATGGTTAGATGGCTGCACTGCATACCTTAGGAGTGCCCGAAAACTCCCCTTTAAGGGATGCTGGCCGGATTCCATTTCCGGTCTCCTCCCTAGCCGTACAGAATCCAACTGGGCCTGTTGATGAGGAGGAGACAGACAGTCTGAGGGAGCTGGTTGAGCAGATCGATGCACACGTGGAACTGATCGGGACAGAAGCTACCAGTGACCCCCGCACCGACGACCCCGCCAGTGAAGGCGCTCAGAGTCAGGCTGCCACGCCCGAGAAGCAGCTTGTGGACCTTACCGTCTGATCGCTTATCATGTTTTGCTCTTTCTTTGTTTAAGTAGTTGGCTAATTTTCAAGTCGATTTCCCTATGTCGTCGGGATGTGGCGACTAAACAGTTTGTTTAATTTCTAAATTTAATTTTTGTATCACCGGATTTTGGTGGTGAAACAACTTCTATTGCTTCGTTTTTTATTAAAGTAGTTGACTGGTTGCCTGAATTGCACTTATAAACACTTGGCATTTCGCTTACCCTTTGACCTGCTTGGTTAAAGGGAACGAGTCAAGAAACACGCTTCAATTACTAGTGACAGTTGTAAGAAATGGGTTTTCGCATGCTCGGTGGAAAGGGTCGAGCCGAGAATTAGGCCCTGACCTTAAAGGAAATTCTTTGAGATGAGTTTTACATCCGCTCGGTGATAGAGATCTAACCTAGAAGCAGGTTTCTATCCTTAGAGAGTAACCTTTTGTATAAGGTTCTCACCTGTTCGGTGATAGCGATCGAACTGAGAAACAGGTTTAGAGAGTAACTTTTTTAAGTTAAGGTTTCCACCTGTCCGGTGATAGGGATCAAATCGAGGAACAGATTTCTGTCCTTAGAGAGTTTTTTAAAGTTAAGGTTTCCGCCTGTCCGGTGATAGGGATTGAACCGAGGAACAGGTTTCTGTCCTTAGAGAGTTTTTTTAAAGTTAAGGTTTCCATCTGTCAGGTGATAGGGATCGAACCGAGGAACAGGTTTCTGTCCTTAGAGAGTTTTTAAAGTTAAGGTTTCCACTTGTCCGGTGATAGGGATCGAACTGAGGAACAGGCTTCTGTCCTTAAGAGAGTTTTTTAAAGTTAAGGTTTCCACCTATCCGGTGATAGGGATCGAACCGAGAAACAGGTTTCTGTCCTTAGACAAAGCTGGCTTCCTTCATATTCAGCGACATGATCAACAAATAAATAATAATATTGACCAGAATCGAACAAATAAACCTCATCGATACCATGTTATTTCGAAATACATTTTTCCGTGCACAAATGATCATTGATAAAACCTCTTGAGATTATGGACATTCCATGGCCGGGGCAGTGGTGTCTCATTCATGTCTTCCAGATAATATGCTCCCGTACCTGCAATGGCCGTGATTCTGTACGGTCCTTCCCAAGTCTGGGCTAACTTCCCGGCATTTGTATCCCGCATGTTTCCCATAGCTTTCCTAAGTACTAGATCCCCGGCACTGAACTCCCTTACCCTAATATCTCGGTTATAGCGCGTTGCAAGCCTGTGCTAATATTCGGCTAGTCATATAGCCGCCGACTCCCGATACTCCTCTAGCAAGTCAAGCTGCTGCGTCATCAACCTGTCGTTTCAAGCTAAGTCAAATTTTGAAACTCGCCCACTGCACAAATTGACCTCGGTTGGTATTACGGCTTCTGCTCCGTATGTGAGAGAGAACGGAGTTTCCCCTATTGACCTCCGAGGGATCGTCCGGTATGCCCACAAAACCTTGGGTAATTCCTCGGCCCAGTTACCCTTTGCTCCCTCCAGTCGTCTCTTCAGCCCATTCACAATCACCTTGTTTACAGCCTCGGCCTGACCATTACTATGGAGATACGCCGGGGAGGAGTACCTGTTCTTAATGCCAAGATTGCTGCAAAACTCTCGGAAAGCTCAGCTGTCAAATTGCAGCCCGTTGTCAGACACAAGGAAGTCCGGCACCCCAAATCTTGTGATTATATTCTTCCATACGAATTTCTTCACATCCACGTCCCGGATATTGGCCAGAGCCTCTGCTTCCGCCCATTTTGTAAAATAATTGACAGCCACCAGTACGAACCTTCGATTACCTGTGGACCGAGGAAATGGGCCGATGATGTCCATCCCCCACTATGCGAAAGGCCAAGGACTGCTAATCGGGTTCAAGCACCCCGTAGGCTAGTGGATCTGGTGGGCATGCTTTTGACACTACTCGCATCTACGCGTGTATTCCGCGGCGTCCCTTCGCATTTGGGGCCACCAGAATCCTTGAGTCATTGCCCGGTGAGCCAATGATCGTCCCCCCACATGACTGCCGCACACTCCGTTATGTAGTTCGGCCAACAATTGGTTTACTTTCTCGAGCTGCAAGCATAGAAGATATGGTCCCCCAAAGGACCTACCATACAGCTTCCGGTCATTTGACAACCAATACCGGGACGCCACTCTACGGATCTTGTTAGCTTCCCTTTCGTCTCTTGGGAGACGATCCTCAGCTAAGAAGCTTATGATGGGATCCATCCAGCTCGGCCCTAATGTTGTAATCGTCGTGATGCCGATCACTGCTTCCCCCTTACCACTTGCCAACTTAATGCTTGGCTCTGGGACAAGCTTTACCTTGACTAGCCGAGGGATTTCTTCGGCTAAGGATGACGCCAACGTAGCGAGAGAATCAGCATGTTTGTTTTGTGCGTGGGAAACGTGAGTCACTTTCACCGTACAGAAGTCGTTCATAGCTTGCTTTACCAACTCCAAGTACGCTTTCATTCGGGGATCTCGGGCTTCATAACTTCCCTGGATATGATTAACTACTAGCCGCGAATCTGAGTAGACCTTTACTTGCCAGGCACCGAGGCTCGAGACTGCCCTTAATCCGACAAGCAAAGCTTCGTACTCTGCCTCATTGTTGGAGGCTTTAAACCCCAATCTGAATGACTGCTCCAACCGTATGCCTTCCAGGGTAATTATGACAACCCTAGCGCCGGCACCCATGGCGCTAGATGCCCCGTCCACATGTAGCTTCCGCGGGCGATACTCAAGCTGACAAACCATCTCCCCTTGGTTTTTAGGAGAAAATTCACCCACGAAGTCGGCTAAGACTTGCCCCTTTATCGCATTTCTCGGCTTAAACCTAACGTCGAATGCCCCAAGCCGGGTCCCCCACTTAGCTATTCACCCCGTGAAGTCCGATCTCTTCAACAACGACTGTAGAGGAAATTTTGTCAGTACATACACGATATGAGCTTGGAAGTACTGAGGTAACTTTCTGGTGGCGTGCACCAACGCCAATACTAATTTTTCCAGTGGCAAATATCTGGTCTCTGCGTCAACTAGGGTCTTGCTGACATAGTACACGAGTTGTTGCACTCCACGGTCTCTTAGAAGTACGGCACTTACTGCATGGTTGGACACTGAGAGGTACATAAACAGGTCCTCGCCAGGCTCTAGTGTTGTCATCATGGGTGCCCGCGTCAAATACCCCTTAAGGTCATGAAAAGCCTTTTCACACTCATCATCCCACTGAAATCCTTTCCACTTCTTTAAAAGCTGGTAGAACGGACTGCAGCGATCTGAAAACTTAGAGATAAATCGGTTGAGGGCGGCTAGCATCCCGGTCAAAACCTGTACCTCCTTTGGATTGCTCGGCGACTTGAGCCGTTTCACAGCCTCGATCTGGTCAGGATTAACTTCTATTCTCCGGCTAGTGATTAGGTACCCCAAGAATTTACCAGCCCCCACTCCAAAAGCACATTTTTCGGCATTAAGGCGCAACTTATGTCTCCGCAATATCTCAAACACCCCCTGCAGGTCCTCCATATGCCACGCTTCCTGCTTGCTCTTTACCACCATGTCGTCAATATACACTTCAACGGTTCGCCCAATTTTGTCCCGGAACATCCTCGTCATCATCCGTTGATACGTTGCCCTGAAATTCTTCAACCCAAAAGGCATCACAGTGTAATGATAATTAGTGTCAGGAGCTATGAAAGCTGTCTTCTCTTGATCCTCGGCAGCCAGAGCGATCTGATGATATCCTTGGAAAGCATCCAGGAAACTCATTCTCGGGTGTCCGTACGTGGCATCTACCAACTGGTCTATCTTTGGCATAGGAAATGGGTCCTTTGGGCAGGCTTGGTTTAAATCAGTGAAATCTACGCAGACCTTCCATTTGCCGCTTTTCTTTCTAACAACCACAGTATTTGCCAGCCATTTCGAGAAAAATATCTCTCTTATCGCCCCGGCATCCCCTAACCTCTTAACCTCTTGCCTGACTGCGTCGACGTGCTCTCGGACCGATCTTCTTAGCTGCTGCTTCTTCGGGGGAAACGTGGGGTCTACATTAAGCTTGTGGACAATGAACTCAGGATCAATGCCGAGCACCTCATAAGGACTCCATGCGAAGACATCTAAATTTTGAACAAGCAACAGCAACACTTGCACTTTCTCTTCATTTTCCAAACTAGCCCCGACCTGAAAGTACTTATCAGTGTCCAGCAAAATCTTTACTTATATTAGATCCTCGGCACCGCCGGCCCCCATTCCTTCATGGGGCTGCTGTGACTGCTATAATGGGACCCTTTGGGATAGGTCATCTCGCCCATCCTGCCTCTGTTCAATCTGCTCCTCCTCTCCAGCTATTTTTAACTTCTCAGCTTGCCCTCCTCGGTCAGCCTGAGCCAGCCGTTCAGACTGCTCCCGCTCCCATCTAACCACAGCGACGAGGCATTGCCTTGCCATTTGTTGGTCTCCTCTCACCATGGCAATACCATGCTCGGTAGGGAACTTGATCTTCATATGCAGGGAAGAGGGGACAGCCCCCATTGAATGAATCCACGGCCTTCCCAAGATTGCCGTATAGGGAGAAAACGATGCTACTATTAAGAATGTTACTTGTGCCTTTTTACCTTCCATAATCAAGGGGAGTGAAATTTGCCCTTCTGGAATCACTATCTTGCCGTCGAACCTAACCAAGGGTGTACTATACTTCATGAGATCCCCCTTCTTCAGCCCGAGCCCCTTGTACAGGTCCGGATACATTACATCGGCCCCACTCCCTTGATCTATCATTACCCTTTTTACCAGGAAACCACCTATCCTGGCAGTGACTACTAATGCGTCGTTGTGCGGCTGGACCGTCCCTTCCAAGTCGCCATTGTTAAAAGTGATAGACTCTTGCGTATACCTTGTTTTCTTCTCCAGTGGCCGTTCCTCCGAACATCTCTCTGTTGGTACTACAGCCAACACTCCTTTCCTCCCTCCCGTAGCAAACTTCTCTGGGGCTGCGTGAATGACTTCGATAACCCCTACAGGGGGTGGAAGAGGGTTCCCCCTTTGTCGAGTATCCTGCCCCGCATTTTTATCTCCCAAGTTCAGAACAAATTCCTTCAAATGCCCGGCACTAACCAGTTGCCCGAGGTGGTCCTTTAACACACAACGCTGCTCGGTGGTGTGTCCTTTGTCTCGGTGATATGTGCAGTACAAGTTTTGATTCCCCCTGGATGGGTCTCCACCCATTTGGTTCTGCCAACGAAAGTATGGTTCGTGCTTAATTTGGTCAACGATCTTGTGTATCAGCTCCTTGAACGCCACATTTACCTCTCCCATTCGTGTAGTTGGTTCCTGAATAGCCAAGCCCCCCCGGGGCATGAAAGGAAACCCACTCGGTGAGGGCAGTTTGTCATTGGTGCTTTACCTTTACTTTGCAGCTGGTCATCCTCCAGCCGTTTGCATTCCTCAATGCGCCTCATCAACTGTCTCATGTCTTCGGGAGGCTTCTTAGTCAACGACTCCCGTAGTCCAGAGTCCTCGGCAACCTCATTCTAAAAGTGCTTGCTACGACCTTTTCATTATCCCCACCTATCTCATTGTATAGCTCCCAGTATCGGCTAGCATAATTACGGAGGGTCTCCTCTGCCCTCATTTTCGTGGACAATAGTGCATCCACCGGTTGTGGTACATGGCTGTAGGTCATAAACCAGACCCCGAACTCTTGAATTAGCTCTAAAAAATTTCGTATCGAGCCCTTCCATAGCCCATTAAACCACCTTAAAGCAGTAGGTCCAAGACTTTAAGGGAATACCTTGCACATTAGCGCATCGTTATGAGTATGCAGGGACATCATCTGAATATAATGATTGACGTGCTCTACCGGGTCCGTTTTCCCGTCGTAAGAAATGAACGGCGGGCGGGTAAACCTGCTCGGCATTTCAGCCCCCTCAATATCATCTGAAAACGGGGACCTGGTTACTTTTCGCAATGCGCAACTCATGGCATCCATGGCGGCATTATGGGGCCGCCTTTCCTTTGAAGAGGCAGAATTTCGAACAAAATATTCCCGTGAGTGTGAGCGATCCCAGCGTTGTCGAGACTCGCGGGAGCGTGGCCGGTCTCAATTCCTTCTTGATCCCCGTGAATGCGAACGGTCTTGTCGTTGACGAGATTCTCGGGAATGAGAATGACCATGTCGGTGACGTTGTCCGGACAGATTTGACCACGCCCCATATCTATTTCCTTCATTGTCAGCTCTCCTCTCTTGGTCATCCCTATCCCTTCTCCGACGCCTGCCTCTCGCCTCCAGCTCCAAGTCCCTGACCAACCTGCGTAGCCGCTCGAGCTTTTCATCCCTCTCTTCCCTCTACCGATGCCCCGTGGCACCGGAGACGATCCGTTGGGTTTGGTACGATCCCCTTCCAGTACCGGACCATTCTCCCTCTTGACCGTGCGCTCCATCTTCTCGCTCCTTTTGCCTGTGCTCTCGCCAGCTAGACCCCTGAGTAGACCCTACGGATCCAATTCCAGCTTGGCTCCTCGAACGTCTTTCAGACATGCTAACCGAGCTTTAGTCCTTTTAGAACCACAGCGTTGTAGGAGATTCCCATAAACGGCGCCAATTATGAGCGCCAAAAATGAGACTGTTTGGCTGGGCCTCGCTTGGGCTCACAACTTACTTGTATAATGGGCTTAGATTTCCTACTTTGGGTCGTTCTCCACCCAGAGACTCAATGAGATCACTTTTCTCTCTCTTTCTGTGTTGCTTACCATTTCTATACTCTCTCTTTCTCTTCCAAAATTCCCCCCATTCCTTTCTTTAGCTTCTCCTATTTATAGCCAATTATTAGTGGGGGGATTATGATTACTTTCAAAACTAGTGCAATGAGTGGTCCAATGTCGCTGATTGTAAGTGGGCGTTTAGGTGGGAGTGGCTTTGGAAATGGTTCCCACTCCAGCAAATGTGCTCGGCAGCGATGTTTCCTAAGGAGTTGCCGGGCAGTTAGGCGTGGTGTGGCTGGACAACTGCAGACATTGCTTGGGAAGAACAGGGTCAACGTGACAAGGCAAGGCCCTCGGGCCGGTTGCCTATTCCTCGGCTTCCGAATAACATCCTGCTCGGGCTCGCAGCATTTGGGGGTTTTGGCTGGAATCCCGGGCAGAGCGGAAGTTGGGCCCTTGAGTCGTGCTAATAACTAAAGTTCAAGGCCCAATGGGTTTGGAATGCACGGGACCGCACAGTGAGCAAAGCAATCACGTTTTAAAGTTGGGCTTAGAAGTCGTGGTTGCACCAAGTGGCTGCACTAACTTGCGAAAAATTTATTAAATTTCTGTTTAAAAAATTAAATTTAGTTATTTGGTGGTAAACAACTACTATACCTAAGAGACCTAATCAATTTGAATAGCAAAAACTAAATTACAATCAAGAATCCTAACTTGATTATAAGCCAAATTTTGCAATAATTTTTTGGATAAAAACAACTATTTATTTGTTCTTACTACAATTTCTAATTTAATAAAAAAATTGCAATTGAAGTGAAGTTAATTATATGAATAAGTCCTTGTTGGTTTATTTACCAGCAAATAAATTCATAAAGGGTGCTCAGTTATTAGTTTAATGTATATGACAAAACTTAGGTACAATATCTCAAGTGTTGTTCCTTAAGTTCCCCTCTTAAAATTCAGCCATGTGGCTATTTAACTAAAAAATACATTTCCATCCCATAAGAAAATATCCACATGGTAGAATCTTAAAAAAGAAATCTAAGGAACAGCACCTAAGTACTATACTTAAGTCTTGCTCTAATGTATATATTATAAACTAACTAAACAATTTAAGGTTCTTATCAATTTTTATATTCAGCAATCAATTTGATCTTTTGCTTTTCGTGTATAAATTATCATCAAATTTTTATTTTCATATATATCTTCAAGTATATCTAATAACTTGATGAGATTTTATATCAGAGTTTAACTTGAAACTCTACTATCTTTTAATGGTAAAATCAATCGAGAAAAAAAATTAAATTATATATTTCTACTTAGAAAACAAAAAGAGGCTTCCCCGTAGAAGCAATCCATTTCGCCTACGAGCAAGGAGTAGTAGAGTATGATAAGAGAAAACAATCGTGTAGCACATGAACTTGCATAACTTCAGTTATCTATCTGTATTTTTGTTACTGTTTTTTTCCTTAGAATAAAACTATAATGAAGAGGATGTTTGTATTAAGTTTATGCTTGGAGTAGCAGGTGGACATATCAATGATATCATACCAACTAATCAAAAAGTCGTGTAATTAAGATAGCATCGTTTATCCTTGGGAAATTTTTATTCAAGGTTCCACAACCTCGACTCCCACATCAATATGCGATCTTTCCTTAGAATTTTATAGAATTTTTTAATTTTTGGGTTTTTTTTTTATAGAGTTTTAACCTATAGAATCCGTTTTTTACGATTGTACTCTTTATTATCGGACCAAAATATCAATGAGCTTTTAGTGTAAGCAGAGATTGAAACCTAGATGTGGTACATTTTTGTGCTAATGGATTTTATTGTTATATTACAATTTTTGTGCTAATGGATTGTGGATGTGGTACGTTTTTCTCCATTGATAGTGCAGTCTTTATCAATTTCAGTCTCAGGCTCTCAGTCAAAATATATGTCCTGTAATACCCTTTCTCTTAGCTATATTGTTTTTTCTGTGTTTTTTTTCCTAGAATAAATTTCTTACTAAAAAAATACATTGTTTGCAGCTTTGTTTTTTTTTTCCCCTATTATTATTAATTCTCAAATATGAAAAGGAGATTGTTCTTTTTGTAGCTAAACAAAGCTGCAAATTCTCTTTCTGCACTATTTTAACATGTTGTATTTCAATATAGTTTTGAAGAATCCGAATTCAACCTTGATGAGAAAGAGGAAAAGATTGAATCATTGCATTTTGTTAATTTTGACCTTTATAAAGATTGAAAAAGAATAGTTTAGAAAAAAATATTATTTTTGTTAATATTAAGATTTATGTTAGAATGATAACATTTACCATTGGTTAACTTTGAATATATATTTACTATTGGTTAACTTTGAATATATATAAATACTAATTGATATAAATGGAAAAATAATATTTCAGATACATGCTAGACATGCATATTGGAGACACAACAGAATTTGCAAATATGCAAGTCTAAATAAGCATACAAATATGCCAAAGGATCAAATACAGGGCATAAAAATAGAGGGAGACATAGAGAGAGAAAAGTACTTGCTATTTATTTATTTAATTAAAATAATTCTATCAAACTTTGATAGGTTTCTCACTATTGTTTTGAGAATATAATTATTATGTATATATATAAAAGTAATTATAATGATGTCATTTAATCTCAAATTTTAATATTTCACTCACCTCAAATTCTATTAAATCCAAGTAATTTAAAATAAATTAAATATTTTGATTATATATCATAATTTTATGTTTTAATATGTAAAATTTATATACTACACACCATGTATGCACAAAGTGACTCAATATATGTATGTATACATGTTGCAAAATTAATTTGTTTTTATCGTATGACTCACAAATTAGTCACAAATTATTAATATAGTTTTAACATAAATAACTTCTAATTAAGCCGTGCATCGCACGAACATAATACTAGTAATAATATAAAGTTAAATATTTAAATATTTAAAAAGCCACATAAGCATTTAATTTTTTTTTTTAAATCCATGTCAAAAAAAAAACGAAAAGATTAATTGAAATAAAAATATATATATTATTTTTTATAACAGTCCTCAATTTCTTTTATTTTCTTCTATATTCTTAAAAACTTTTCTTAGCTTCCAAACACTATTCCCAGCAACACAACAATCTAAAACTAAACAATAATCACCCAGACTCAATTTTCTTTCATATTCTTATCTTTTTATCTATTTTCCTAGCAACTTCACACAACTTCCCAACTATCAACACCCCAGATTTAACCATTTACAGCCAACATCAATATCCAAACCATTGAAGGTTGAAAAACTCAACCACCCAAGACCGAAACCCCTCAACTACCAGAAATTGGTTTTGCCATTTATAATCAAATAGTGCATTCAAAACCACAAGGCCTAGATCTGTTCGCCGATATCGAATCCCAATCACCCATCACGAAGTGAGTGAAGGTAGATATGTTCTAGTGAGTTATCGGAATGGATGAGACCCACTTCTCCTCCTCGCGTCGTCCACGACAGCGTACCCCGCATCCATGGTTCCCTTTGGGCATCTGATGTCAAATCCTCGCATGAAGCCACCGATGTCCCCTCTTGCTCCACCATGCTCAATCACAGTTATTGGAAAAATAGATTTGGATTTTTGCTTCTGTGTGTGAGAGAGAATGAGAGAGAGAGAGGGAGGCAAAGATGAAAATAAAAGAAAGTGCTACTGGAATGTTTGGTTTCAGATTGTTGTATTGTTGTCTTGCTGGATATTGTGTTTTGTATCTAAGCTAAGAAAGTCCAAGGATGAAAAAGAAAAGAAAATAAATTAAAGATTAAAAAAATCATTTTCTTTATTTTTGTACTTTCCATTTTCCAGTTAATCTTTTAGTTTTTTTCTGAAATGGAATTTTTTTAAATTAAAATGCTTAAGTGGCTTTTTAAATATTTAAATATATTATTATATTAGCCACGTGTGCACCAACAAGACAAACTTTTTGCCATGTAGGCATTTTCTGTTAGTAAGTTAACAGTAGGAACCAAATTGATTGTAACTTAAAAATAACAAGGACCAAATTGACTACTACTAAAATGTAGGGACCAAATTGATCGTAAGCCTAAAATATAGGAACCAAAATGGTGTTTTCGCCTTTTTTTTTTAGAAACACTCTACATCATATCTCAAATTTATCACATCTACTCATTTTTTTATTCCTCTCTCTCTCTCTCTCTCTCTCTCTCTCTCTCTCTCTCTCTCTCTCTCTCTCTCTCTCTAATAGTTCCACCCCAAAACCCTCCACTACCATAAACCCATAACCCTCCACCACCATAAAGCCTACATAAAATCCACCACCACCGCCAAAATCGCAACCCACCACCACAAGCCCTCACAAAACCCAAATCAAAACAAAAACCCCTTGCAAAAAACATAACTAAAAAACCCATCACCCATATCTAAAGATCAAGAAAAGAAAAACCAAACCACTCCAACTCGTCGAGAGAGAGAGAGATTGAAACAAGGAGAGGTGGCAATGTGGAGAGCTCGGTTATCAGGAAAGGTCGATGCATGTCTAATGCTATGTTTGGAAATTTTGAGAGAGAGGAGAGTAGAGGGGAGTAGAGAGAAGGAGAGTAGTAGAGAGGAGAGTAGAGGAGAATGATTATCCTCCACCTTATTTGGATGTTTTTAAAATTAAGTAAGGGGGAGGGGAATAATTAGTCTTTTCATTTGTAATTTTGTTAATATGGTAAGGGTAAATTTGATAATTCACTTGGTCAAACATTTTAATGCTCCACTCTCCCTCCAAATCTCTCTAATTTGGGGAATTAAAAATGAGGGGTTGGAAGAAGTTCAAACCCCTCCAAATCCCTCTCCCTCCTTCCTTTAAAAAATCCAAATAAGGTAATTAAATTACTCTCCCTCCTTCTACTCTACTCCCCCTCCTTCCCTCAACATCCAAACATAGCATAAGAGTGAGAGTGAGAGTGAGAGGCTGAGAGAGAAACTAGATAGACAATAGACTAGGTGAGAGCAGGGAGAAAAATGATTTTTTTTTTAATTTTTAAATAGCATTTCTATCTATACTGTGCCAATAGTAAGACCAAATTTATTTGGCATTTGAAATATTTGATGTTTGTTGGTTTTTGGTTTTTGGTGTATAGTATGTTAAATGCTAAAAAATTTTCATTTAGCTAACCCGGTGCTAATGCTCTACATTAAGTGTTTTAGAACACCTAAATTGCTATTAAAACATCAAATATAAAAAAATATAAAATAAAAATATATAAAAACTTCTCATATCCGAGTTAGTATATCTAATATTTGTTTTACAGATAGCTACAATAACTTGGTATCTGAAGCAATTACTATAGCTGGCTGCTAAAAATTAAATATAATTTTTTATTCAGAATTCTCCCTCTTCCTTTAATAAAATAATCTCTCTCTCTCTCTCTCTCCTCCCCCCCCCCCCTTTCTTTCATTGCTCTCCTCTCTCCCATCACGACTTAATCTCTCTCAGTGATTTAGGGTTGCTGTTAGTGGGTTGTGGCTTGCTTTGAGACGGTACAATCGTTGTTGGGATTTTTTTTTTTTTTTGCTTAGCTGAAGTGGATTAGATTTGATGGTGGGTATTGTGGTGGGTTATGAATCTGGTGTTGCTAGGATCAGCCCACGTTCGGGAAAAATAAAAAATAAACAAACAAACAAAATCCACCATCTGGCCCAATAATCAGCCCACGTTACTACAAAACCCCTGATTCACCTTTTATAAATTCCAAATTTGCAACATATATAAACTCAAAAAAAAAAAAAAAAAAAAAAGTTACTGTGTAGTGTGTACTGTTCCAATTGCGCCGCTTGCCATGGCCAGTTAACCACGCTGCCAGTGTTCTTGCTGGGAGTCTGTAATGCGCCACTCCTCGGCAGCAACACTGGTACACCTCTTTCTCTCTTGCCACTCTGTCGTTTGTTTGCTCAACACTGCTGTTATATTTGTTAATAACTGCTCAACACTATTGTGAAGCAGTTCACTTTGAGTCTTTGAGCGACTAGTAAACTTCTAGACTGAGTAATGAAGTGCTGTACAGCTGTACAGCATTTCACATATAATACTTTTATCTTTCTTTATTTTTTTATTATAATAAGATATATTAGTTTTGTTTCGGTGATTTAATGTTCTTTACACAGTACACTACAATTAATAATAATAATAATGTGGCTTATATTAGAATATTAGATTATCTATTTATATCTGATAATAGTAGGAGGACAAATACCTGTTTAATTGTTTGATTTGATCTAATTGCACTTAAATAGTAATTTGCACTTCATTGTTCACACTTCTTTTTTTAACAAAAATTATTGTATAAATCTTCAAAATTTCATACCTATTAATCAATTTTTTTATCCTAAATGCTGAAACATTAGATGTAACTCCTTAGAAAAGCTTTAAAATGTAAAAAGGTAAGTTCAAACCTAAGTACAAATAATTTAGTACAGTGAAAAAAATGTAGGCACAAGTTTACTTAAAGTTAGTTTATGAAATAAAGTAATTTATTTTTTGCCACAATTTGGGCCAAATTAACTTGACTTTTTTGCATTTTGAGCCAATGTAGGCAGAACTAACGTAGGCTTAACCCATTAACACAATATAGGCATAACTAACTTGCCCCCCTAAGAAAATTTCCTAGCTCCGCCACTGATGCTTGCTCCTTGGGCATGCTTTCAAAAGGACTATTTAAAAGAAATCTATATCTAATGAAACTCTTCCTAGTGTCCATTTAGGACAGCTTATTTAGCTTTTTGTTAAATTTTTTTTGATAAAAGTGTACTAAAGTATAATTGTACTTTGAAAATTTTTGAAAAAGTGAGAAAATGTGAGAAAAAAAAATGAGATTTTAAAAAGTTGTACATAAAAGTTAAAAGCTAAAAGCTGATGCCAAACTCAACCCTAGTTTATATATTCTTTATTTTCCTTAGGGTGTGTTTGTTTTGAGAGATTCTAGGAAGGATGGAAAATTTATGAGAGAAAAGTGGAAAGATAGCATTTTAAGTGGTTGTTTGGTTGAGAGGGGGGAAAGGAAAATAAGTGGTGGGACTCGGGTGTTTTCTCTCCAAGCTCACCAAAAAGTTTTCTCCCCAAAAAGGGGAGAAAACTAGAGGGTAGAAAAGCTCAATTTGAGCTGAATAAAATGCCCACATGCATTGTGCACATGGGCATTATTCACTTGTTCTTACCAGTTTTTTTTTTTTTTTTTTTTTGGTGCTGCATTAACATTCTTGCCTTTCTTTTCTTTTTTTTCTTTTTTTTTTTCTTCTTCTGGGCTGGGCGTGTTCTTGCCATTTGCTTCTTCTTTTTTTCTCCTTCTTCTTTTTCTTTTATTCTACTTTTTTTTTTTTGTCTTTTCTTGTACTTTTAGTCATAGTTTTAAAAATTGAACTGACCTGTCCAATTGGGAACCAGATACCAATTGGACAAAAAATGCCCAAAACTGATCAAAAACCAGGAAAAACCGAAAACCGGAGGCAAATCTAATTTTGCCTCCGGTTCGGTTTTTAAAACCATGCTTCTAGTTTTTTTTTTTTTTTTTTCATCTACCTTTGGCTTGTGCTATTAAAAAAAAAAAAATGAAATGTCCACACACAATTTTTTTAATAAAAAATGTGTTACTTTTTGTTTTATTTAATGGGGGACATAATTGTAAATTTATACCAACTTCATTTTCCATCCTCTCATTTTTCTTCTCAACCAAACAAATAAGTTTTCCACCTCTCCACTTTTCCATCCTCTCAACCAAACACAAATGAGAGAAAACTAAAATCTCTTCTATCCTTCCACTTTTTTATTCTCTCCTCATTTTCTATCTTTCCACTTTTCCACTCCTCCATCCAAATGGACCCTTAAATCCCATCCCTAAATCCCAAAGACAATAACATTGCTTCTACTACCTACCTACATTTTTTTTTTTTGTTTTTAAGGTGACTCTCTAATGGTTGATCTTTGAGAAGGGTCTCTCAAAATGGCTAAATCCTATGTCATTTCGTTCTTCTCTCCCTTCTCTTTGAACCCCACAATTTTTTTTTTTTTTTGGGGTTTTAAGACTAAAAAGAATGTGAGAAGTTCGGTAAGCAGATTAGTTGATAGAGAGAAATCAAAGAGATTTCACAATAACCGGCCAGTTAACTTCTATAAGAACTTTGATTTAGCTACAGCCACTTTGGCCAATTCAAGAACAAGGGTATTGATCGAAATTTCTCACCCTTCTCTTGGTACATGTAGCCACATCCAATAAATCAAATATCACACATGAAAAAAAATAAAAGATTGAATGGAGTCCAGAGTTAGATAAGTTAGAACAAAAGAGCTAATGAAAAATGAGAGAGAGCGGCTGTTATAACTTATAACCGAGAGAGAAGAGAAATGATGCATTGATGTCGACACATAAAACCCCTAGTTACTGGTTTTATATATGGGCACGAACGATCTCAGCTGTTCATCTTCATCTACTATGGTACTATTAAGATGTCGACATTTTTTTTAGGCTAAAATGCAAAATTTACCATTTTTGTTTCACTAAAATTCATTTTAGTCCTTTAACTTTGTTTTCATTCATTTCAGTCCTCTAACTTTCAAGTTTATTCAATTAAAGCTTTTTCATCAACTTTTGTTATATTTTGTGGTTAATTTTCAAATTTTTAAAATTTTCTTCTAATTTTTTAAAATTTCTTCAAAATTTTTAAATTAAAAGAAATTAAATTAACGATTAAAAAGTATTTTCCATTTTTTTTTTTTTTAACATTTAACAAAAGTTGATCAAAAGGCTTTAATTGGATAAATATGAAATTTAGAAGATTGAAATGAACGAAAACAAAGTTAGAGAACTGAAATGAAGGTATTTTTTTTTTTTTTTTTTTTAACACAATGGAGAGTAGTGTTAGGACTACAAATTATTCAACATCTCTAACGTGGCAAACTGTGAGTAGTTAACTATCACTTATACATAGGCCCACTATTTTTTCTTCACCAATCACACTCTACCACGTCACAGTTATTGCAAGAAATTGTGAAAAACTTTGTGGTGAAGATGTGGAATTCCTTCACATTAGAACATAATTATCACTTGAGGTACAAGACTAAAGACTAAGACTATTGAGATATCTAAAACTCTTTTAATATATTTTTAAGATAAATGGGCAATAAGGTATTGTGACTATATATATAAATATATATATATATTTATATATATATATATATAATGTTTACACAGGAAGATGTGGAATGCCTTCTCATTAAAAATATCATGAATTATGACTTGAGGTGCAATACTCTTGGGATATCTAAAACTCTTTTAATACATCTAGGAATGTGAGAAACCTCCCTTGCTCACGGGTTTGGTCAGCTT
>JARYZH020001918.1:0-20726 GCA_030021035.2 Notholithocarpus densiflorus | reverse complement strand
CTACTTCAAGAAAATCTAAGTGTTAGACAGAACCAAGGTCTTGCATGGTCCTCGAGCTCAAACCTATGGGCAACCTAGTCGGTAGCTAATTGTTTCCTTGAGGTCAATAAATTTTTGGAACATTCTTCTAAACACACTTGCATTTTAAAAGTATGGGATCTAAAAGTTTGTCTTTTTAAGTAATATGCGCTTAGCATTTTTAAACCCGATATAATAACCAACTCATGAGATATAGAACTCATATTATAAGGTCATTGTGTTTTATAATCCGTTCAGCAAAACCAGGTCGTAATAAATAGAGTGGCCCAATTGCTAATCACAGTCTAAGAGGAAATTATCATTATGGACTTTACATTTTTAGGTTGCTGTTTCAAAAATGGAAAACAAATCACACTGATGAGACTGTTTAGCTAATAGTCGAAGCACAAGTTATATAAATAACAAATAATCAAAACACAAGTTATGTGAACAAACAAAACCCATCATAGCGACAATTAACACACAAAAAGCGAAGTGCATATATTCAATCCAAGCATTCCATTACAACAATCCAAAAAAAAAAGAAAGAGAAATAAGAAAAGATAATGGGGCGGCCTATTCCTTTAACTTGGTCTTCGTTGCACCCTTGGAAGGCTAGTCTAAAGTGGCCTCAGAGTCCTCGGGGCTTTCACCTAGAGGAATAGCTTGCAGAGGCATTACAATGAGAGCTGTCTCTTCAGCCTGAGCGGCCTGGGCATCAGCTGGAGACTCTGCAACATCCTGGGGTACTCCCTGGCTAGGGCCCTTATCTGCCTCGGTTACCCTTGGTAGCTCGGCCTTCTTGGCAGGCTCATCGGAAGAAGTCAAAGTAAAGGCAGTATCAGGATGGCCTGCCTTAGCCACCTCGGGAGAAGTGCCAGCCTCAGAGCTAGGGAGGACGGGCTCTCGGATGGCAGGAGGATAGTATACATTCTCTGCCTTCCAAAGGTCAGATGAAGCCTCAACTCTAGCTTGTTTGAGGGCTTCATTCCAAACCTGGGAACAGTAGAGCCTGCACACCCTAGGTACTTGAGCCTTGAGAATGGCCTGTGTCTCATCCACTCCCAAGGCGTAAGCATCTGCCTCGGCCTTCTCCTTGGAGATCTCGGCCTCGATCCTGACGAACTCAGCCTCCGCCTTAGCCCTCAAGGCTTCATCCCTGGCCCACTCTGCGACGTTCTCGGCCCCCTCGGCCTCGGCCAGCTTTTTCTTCAGATCAGCAATCTGCTCCTTGGCAATCTTCAGCTGATCCTCAGCCTTGAGTAGGCGCCGTGTTTGGTCTTCAGCCTGTTTTTGGGTGCTGACCAAACCTGATTCAGCACTGTCTATGGCCCTTGTCATCTCCTTCAGATCCTCCCTTACCTTCACAAGATCAGCCTCGGAGTTCTTAAGGGTCTGCGTGGCATCTAAGCGCTTGTCACGCTCGGATTCTAGCGCCCTACTCTAATCGTTGGCCAACTCTTCCAACCTGTAGGTGACCTGGACAGCTTGCCAAATCGAAACAAGTTCACGATAAGGTGGAAACTAAGGGACAAGGATCAATAAAGTCGTGAATGTTAGAAGTCTTACCATGCCCATGTACCTCTTCATGCTAAGGAAGACCTCCTGCCTCCTCATATTCCCCAGCTCGGCCATGTCGCTGGGAAGCAGCAAGCACCTCTCCAGTGCATCAACCACGTAGGCACCTTCACCCCCTCGGAAGTCCCTAAGCGAGGCGTTTTCCATCAAGGGCTCCCCATAGAGCATTGGGGTAGGAAGCCAGGCCTGGGGCTCGGACTGCATGGCGACTTCCTTTTCTGGGCCTTGGTGCCCGACCTTCAGTTGTTTTAAAGCTCACTGAGCTTCATCTTCCTCCTGAGAGGAGCGAGGCTATCCCCCATCCATGGGCTCTTTGCCTTTGGATCCCCTTTTCCTTTTTGGATCGGCAGGCTCAGGCCGAGGAGGCAACGTTGGCTGGGGAGGAAGAGGAAGTTTGGACCATGGCGATGACGACTTCAACTGGGTGGAGGAGGACCTGGTCTGAGCAAGTTGAGACTTGGAAGGAGGAGGAAGCTTGGGCTGTGGCCTCTCCGGCTGGCTCTCAATCAGGTCAATCAGGTCGATTGAGGGTTTCTTCTTAAAACCCATCTCGGCCTTAGAAGAAGTCCCTACTGAAGAGAGGTCTGCTTCAGTTAAACTGGGGTCGCCCAGATCACCAGAGGGATCCTCGAACAGATTGTCTTGATCAAATACACCAAAATCGTCCTCGGCCTCTTCAGCTTGAGGGGACGAGGAAAGACCTACCAACGTAGCGCCTTCTGTAACAAGGGATCCTTCAGCAATCAAGAACCCTTGTTCTGCTACGGTGATCCTGTGAAGCCGAGGATCTTTAGCTCTGATCACGTACTTCGGAGCCGAGAACGATTTCTGGATGGGATCGTACCCAAGGATCTTGTGAGCAGCTCTGACCTGGTTGTCGGCTTCGTTCACAAAAACCTCCGCCCTAAGGATGGTCGCCAAATCTTCCCGGTTGACCAAGTGAAAGTGTCGGCCAAAGGCGTGTGGATCTATAAAAAAGAAAGCACATCCGTATTAGTAGCCAAACGGTGCAAACTATGACAATTCAAAAGATTAGCCCTCTCCTACTCTGAATACCCCACCTGGTGCCCCCTCTTCTGTCGGACAAGGAAGGCCGTCGTGCCACCTCCCTGACACGATGAGAAAGTCCTTATTCAACCCCTTGCTAGACTCTGGGAGGCACTGAATAAGCCGAACCTTGTCGTCCCTCGTTTTCATATAGTAAGACTTGCCCTTCAGGTGTTGGAGGTTGTAACACCAGTTTACATCGGGATGGGTCAACCTCAACCCCATTTTCTCATTTAAAGCGTCCACACAACCCAGGATCCTGACCATATTGACGGCGCACTGGGTGGGAGCTGATCGAAAATGTCTAAGGTAATCCCTCATCACCGATCCCATGGGGATTCTCATACCACCTTCAAGGAAGGCAATTATGGGAATCACCACTTCACCATCTTCCTTCCTAAAAAGCCACTCCCCTTCCTCACAGTATCTCAAGCCTACATTATTGGGAATCCTATAGTCGGCAATGAATTTCTCCATTGCCTCTTCAAACTCAACCAACTTCTTAAACCTACCCATCCCTAGAAACGGCTAAAGGACTCAGGGGAGGACGATAGAAAGAGAGGAATAAGAGAAAAAGAAACTTAGAGGGAAGAAAATATGAGTCAGAGAGAGTAGAAACTTACAGAAATGAGGAAAAGCTCCTCGGACAGGCTTTTTATGCTAGAAAGAAAGGCGAGTTGGGCTGGAGATTTGACTGAACTCAGGAGACGTGCGCAAGAACTCTTGAATGTGAAAATAAAGTGGCGAATCGGTTCGAATGGACATTTATACCTTCGATTAAAAATAACCGCACCGGTTTTCCCGCCCAAAAAGTTAAAAAATCCCCACCGTTGGATCACCATCACACCGTCGAACTTGGGGAGCACAGGGCCGCCAGAATTTAATGAGAGCGTGTCTCGTATACCGAAGCATCGGGAATGTGCCTTAGCCAAGCGAAAAGACTCTGGCACTAACGGATGACAAGACTTGATGAGCCATGATGAAAGGCCCGAGGACATCAAAACCCTCATCTCCGTCCGAGGAGCCGGACAGCAGGATTTTGAGGGGCTATTGTGGGGTCAATAAATCTGGCTACCCCGACCCAACTTTATACTAGGCTCAAGGCCCACGCCGAGGAAGAAGAAACGTCCGAGGACGAATGGAAAAAGTCCTAACTACCAAGGAGCAATGCCGAGGACAATAATGTCCTCGGCGAACCGAGATCATAGAAGGGAAGGACAGCGCGCCATCAAGGGTGGTTTCGTAGAGCGTCCCAAGAAAAAGGACAAGTATCGTGGGTTAGCCATGGGAGCTTGGGAGAGTAATTCAAGGAGAAGCTGTCACCTCCACATTAAATGCCCACAACTAACGTTCTAGCCGCATTAATGAAGAAATGATCCCTGAATAGTGCCACTTTGGTCGCTACAACTCACAGAAGGTTTGGGACGGCGGCTGATGGGACAAGCACTCAAGTAGTGACCTGCACGATCAACAAATGGAGGGCCAAGATCAACCTAAAGATGGTATAAAATGTAAAGAGGTCCTCCAGAGAAAGGATCGGAGATTGGAAGTAAAAAACACTGTAGCAACCTGTATCATCTTTGTAACCTCTGTATCCAAGCACTGAGGAAATAATAAGAACAAGACAGCTCCTCGGACCGACGTCCAGAACAGATTCTAACACTTAAGCCCCATTTTCCTGCTATTCAGTTTACCCATAACCGTGTTTATTCGTTGCTATCCTTGCTAAGGCCTAGCTCTTAAACCCATCATCTACAAATTTATTGTTTAGAGCTAGTTGGGTCTGAATCCACTTTTCTAGCAGTAGAAGTGCTCAGACCCAGTCCCTACAATAAGCATATTTAAAATGATTTGAATTTTTTTAATAATTAAATTAAAATCTAGTCCCTTATATTCCTTCAACATATAACCACAGTTTTCCCGTCAACAAATAAAAGGTAAATGTTCGACAGAAAAAGCGCGCGGCGGTCGGTGGATGATCTTTGGATATCACGATTGCATATATTGAATCGTTTTCAATAGGGGTATCAAACAATGAGCAATTAATATATTATTTTTTGAGGTGCTTCCACAGTCCGGACAATTTAACCTTAGAATTTGTTTGTCATTTAGTGAGAGAAACAAGCTAATTAGCGACCATTTCAACTAATAGGTTGACAATCCCAAAATCTATAGCCAAGGATTGCTTAGCATCACTTTATTACTTGAACTTGGCATCAACTGATTTGGATCTCATGCGAGCAATTATAATAGGGTTGTGAGATATAAAAGATTGATAGGTAAAAAAAGTATAGAAGTAGATTTTGAAAGGTTAAAATTTTTCAGGTATAAAGCTGATATTAACACTCCATTTGTTTTGTAAGTAAATTTTTTTCCCAATTTCAAGTATTTGCTTGCCTGTAAAATATAGTCAAATTTATAAAATATTTTTCGTTGACAGTAAAATCCTTTATAAAAAGTTGTAAAACATTTTACCCTTAAAATTTTGGTAAAATATTTAACAAAACACACAGTAGCGTCCACTCACCCCATTTAGTGGCTTGGTCAACATTTCAATGGGCTGGGTAGCAAGTGCCAGCAATCCGGAGACCAAAGTCACCACTCCAATGATCAGTGCTAACGGTCCAGTGGCCGGAGCTGCATTTCAATAACCAGTGCTAGAGGTTCGATAACTAGAGACTTCATTCTAGCCACCGGTACTGGCAATTCGATGGATGAAGACACTGTTCTGGCCATAAGTGCTAGCAGTCTGGTCACTTGAGATACCATTCCAACGATGGCCGTTAGCAGTTTGGTCGCCAGAGCCACCTTTCTGGTTGCTAGGTTCATCGGTCCAATCACCAAACCTTCGATGCTAACAGCTTTGGTGGCTAAGCCACCTCTTTTGGCAGTTTGCTTAAAAAAATTTACATATCATACCAAACATCTAAAAATATTTTATATTAAAAAAAATAGAGTGTCAAAAGTGAACTTTTAACTTTCAATCTCACCCATTATTTCAATATTGCATAGTGAAATAATCCTACCCGTTGCACCAAATCTAGATCTAATTCCGATAGCCCCAAAAATGCCACTAACCCCTTACGGCAAAAATGGCCCAATAGCACCATTTAACAAAATATTTAGCAACATACCACTATTTGTAAAATATTTAGCAATGTACCACTTTTTTAAAACTCAAGTCTATAAAACTCGAGTTTTACATGGTACTCGAGTTAACAAAAATCGAGTTCTATAATGTGATACTCGATTTCAATGAAATTGAGTTTTTTGTTTCTACGTCAGTGTAGTCAAAGCATAAAGCCTAGGCGCAACCTTTTTTCCAATTCTTAAATATTTTATTAGTATTTTCTATTTTGGTCTTTTCGTGCTTCTTGTGATTTGTTTTTCATTTCTATTATCTATCTCTGATGGGTTAGAGCATTCTCATTGGCAATTGTATATGGCATATGTTAGTGAATTTTATCATCAATGCACAAAAAACCTACTCCATCTGTCCTTCTAAACTTGTAAACTTTTTTACAATACTGCTACATATAAGATGGTAGAAAGAAACATATTTTATTGTATATAAATACATATATATATATATTATTTTAATGTGTTATATAGAAAAATAAAATTTGGGATGTTGGATGTATTGTAAAATGGTATAGTATAATTGATAAAGTAACTTTTTGAGATGGTAAAATAAAATAGGATGGCATTTCCGAATGTGAATGCTCTTAATGGATGAACTTATGGTATATTTTTTGAGATAGGGTGCTGCTCTGGCATCACTTGCCATGGAATCCAGCAACGTGCTTGAGATGTCTTTGCCCCTGGTCATCTCCTTCCTACAAAGGTATCTTCAATTTCTACCACAAATGAAAATAAGGGAGTTACTGTTACCAGATCTCATGAGGTTCCTAGAAAATCTAATACAGATGGGACATCTTCAATTGCTGGAAAAAGTGAAAGTCTATCTCTTGATGTTTTAGCTAAAGCTAAGAAAACTTAAAGCAAAAACAATCCCAGCAACCACCGAAACTTAAAGCAAACACATGAACCAAGCCTAGCAACCACCACGACACCAGATCGCATGCCCAAACCACAACCCACCACTGTACCAAACCCAGCAACCAACGCCACCACGAGACACCGATCTGCCACATCTCCACCACCCCACGCACGCCGATCTCAACACCGCGATCTGCCAAACGCCCACGTCCCACACCGGTAGACCCACTCTGGTGAAGAGTTCTGAGAATTGAGAAGGAGGTTGACTGAGAAGAGGAAAGAAAGAGTGAGAAAAAGTTTGTAGGAGGTCTGAGATCTTTATGTGAAATGGGTATATAATTCTTTAGGAACTCGAGTTTCACGTAAGGAACTCGATTTTTGTGAACTCGAGTTACATGTGTTTTACAAGCTCGAATTTCAAAACAGTGATACATTGCTAAATATTTCACAAATAGTGATATACTGCTAAATATTTTGTCAAATGGTGCTTTGCTAAATATTTCACAGTGATATACTGCTAAATATTTTGTCAAATGGTGCTATTGGGCCATTTTCACCAACCCCTTACCCATATCTATGATTGTATCTCCAACTCCAAATACCCACTCCCCCTCTTGCCAGCCCTAGGCGTCCATTATTGGGCTAAGATGAATTTAGGTTGGGTTTTTGCTAGCTAAGATTCATATGTGCTCAAGTACAATTGGGCCTAATTGTAATCCAATCCCACCCCTGAAAAGTAGAGTTAAGTTTAGATTTGCCCAGAGAAAACTTCCTTCATTAAAAATTCCCGACATTTTTTTTTTTTATTTGCACATTAAGGAAAAAGAAGCCCAAGCATCTGTACAAAATCTCAAGGCCGACTCCAAAAAGATAACTTTACCATGTCCACAATCGTTACAATTTGAAACTATTCATTTTGAGATTGGTTTAAGACTCGAGCCCATGATACCTTTCAATTTCATCCATTTTTTCTTAATTAATTAATTAGTAAAAATAATAATCACCACTTCTTTCTCCTTTTTTTTTTTTTGTAATAATTTGATAAATGGGGAAAGAAAGATTAAAATTTAAAACATTGATCATCTCCTTTGGAAATACTAAAAATGTCAGTTGAACACTATTAAAGTACAATTTTTCCATTCATGCCACGTGCTACAATCATACTTAATCACATTTATTTCTTCACCAAAAATGCCAAAATTTCACCTATAAATTATTTTAGGCCTCCATGAATATTTCTCATCCTAATGGCCTAAAATATTTCATATCTCATTATCTAAATTAGGCCACGATATAAATTATAACAAAAAACCTAAAAACTCATATCTTATCCAATTTTATTATCATTATTTAACTAAGCCAAAAACTGGTCCAACGAGCCCAATGCACACATTCCATTCTTTTTAAAGCCCAAGACTACTTATACTTGGCAATATTTCAAAAGTCCAATTCATTGGCAATATCAAAATCTTAATTTATGTTAGCACTATTAAAAGCTCAAGCTAGCTTCTAGGCACTATTTAATTAGTAAAAAGCCCAAGGTTATCAATACTTGGCAAAATACTATATCATATGTCCAATGATGAACAATGCTTTAAGTTTTTAAACCTATTACTATAATATTACAAGCCCATAGAATCTATTTTATAAAACCCATGGTGACTATTTATGTTACGTAACACTATTCATTTTTCCAAAACTCATGGCAAACATATATCAAGCCCATGGAGAATTATGAGTTTGTGTTACTAATATAAATGCCCATGAAAAGTTATGATTATTTATCTTAAACTCATGACATTTATTTATTTCATACCATATTATAAACCGATGGTAACTATTTATGTTACGTAACACTATTTATTTTTCAAAAATCCATGGCAAACATATATCAAGCCCATGGAGAATTATGAATTTGTGTTACTAATATAAAAGCTCATGGAAAGTTATGATTATTTATCTTAAACCTATGACATTATTTTATTTCATACCATATTATAAATCCATGAAATTTATGTAATAAGAACCCATGGTCACTATTTATCTCATATCACAACATTCATTTCCAAAACTCATGTAATTATTCGTCTTACAAGCCCATTATGATTATCTATAGAAAAACCTATGAGAATATCACATTATTCCATTATAGTGATTGTTACCATATTTTATTTGAAACCTATAGATATTGCCTCTATTAAAAGCCATGGTAGATATTATTCAAGAAACATTATTTAAAAGCCCCAAAGAAAATATCATTTACAAAATAATACATGACAAAAATTATGAGAAACTATACAAGTTGTTATTTAAAGCTCATGAAAATTAATACCCAAAACCTATCATAAATATTTATTAAAACTTATGAATACATTTCATTTTTACTAACAACTAAAGTCCATATGGAATAAAAATCAATGGCAATATATGGTAGCTTTGTCCAATTTGCAAGGCTTATAATGAGAAAGTAAAAAGATATGCCCAAGTGGAGAGAACCACCAAGTCAGAGGCCCACCAAAATACTCAACTCCCATGGTTAAGCCCAACATGAAATCTCAGCCAAAACAGCCCATGTATGCAAACTGACCTAGCTAGAGAACTCCCTTCAATTCTGCCATCCGTTGAAGAACACCTCAAGAAGCAACTAAGCTCCCAAACCAAATTAGGAGCTGGCCACCTGTCCCATCAACCTCTCTGCCACTGCCAACTCTGATGTGAACAGTACTAGAGGCTGGGCTGACATATAAGAGCTAAGGTCATCTCATTTTCTACTTCTTCTTCAAGTTTTGGTTAAAGGGGAAGGGAAGTCATAACCAAGACCTCTAAGCTCATGAAATCCTCAACTACATAGTTTTTTTTTTCTTATTAAAATGTATGTAATTGATTCATGAACCAAGCCCATGAATCCTAAAAGGGAAAATTGGGGAAAAGTGGTTCGAAGGGCATAAGGGGGTGTCTAGCAGAAGCTCCCAACAGAGGAATCAATGGTTGACACCTGGCTTAGAGTGTTAACCAACCCTCTTGAGCTCTAATCCTAGTTGCAGCAAGCAAGATCTCTAGTCCTCATACTTGTTCTAATCCTATTGGACGAAATGAATCTCCAAATCCTAGCATTTAATGCCTAGATTAGGAGCATCTCAACCTCCATCTGCATTACCAAAACACTCTAAAAGCAAGTCTCACCATTTTGGGCCAAATCTCAGAGGAGATATTTTGAGATTTTGTTGTTGTCAGACCTGGTCCCTTCTAAATTATGCTAATCAATCCCTTAAGCTTCACTATAAAAGGAACTACCATCAACTCATCAAAGGAACAAGATCTTCTCATAAAATTCCTCACCCATCATACTATTTTCAGCTCATAATTCAATCATTTACTTCATAAATCAGGTTTTGATCCATAAATACACATGTACACTTACCCATAAACATCCCATTTCATCTCCTCAGAAAATCTCAGCACCTTAAAATAATCATAAACAGCCCCTCTTTACACCATACCCGAAAATGGCTAAACACCACTTCATCTCTCTTTCATATTTCCATATATTTTCTCATACTTTCCATAACTCCCACCACTTACTATACACATATATTCATCATTATCGGCATGATATGGCATATGGAACTCTTATTTAAACATTTGCTGCACTAGATGGACACTCTTTCTCTCCCTTCATTCCATCCTTTTTTTTTCCTCTTTTACTTGTAATTATAGCCTTTAATTCTTGTTTATTGCTATTATAATTAGGGCCATAATGTCTTAGATACTATAGAAGTTTTCCCTCATGTTGACTTAAAAATAATGAGGAAAATAAATTTATTAATTTTCCAAACATCTACCGCTGGACGTTTCTCCTATTTACCGTTGGACTATTATATAAGCACTTATTATGGTGGGTCATCATTTGTACTAGCTTATCTTTGTAAGAGGTATTTTTGGGAACTTATTATAATCTTTGTTGGATGCAACCTGGACCTTGAGCAAAATGGACTTTTCACACTTCAACGATAGCCTTTGGGCCATAATCTAAGCCCAAAGTCGGGTCTCAATCTTGACTTTCCAAATATCATATTGGTAACAAATAAAAACTGCCCCCGACAAACACTTTACCTACAAAGCGTTTGGTATATTCACCAATTACCACATTTTAAATTTTAATCTAGGCTAAATGGGCCAAAATGGGCATTTGCCCTTTCGCCCAAAAAATGTAGCAAAATGCCCATGTTCTAAAACTATCTAGCAAAATACCCCTGTTTTGAAACTCGATTTTTAGAAAATCGAGTTTCAATGGAAAACTTGATTTGATGAAAATCGAGTAATGTGAGAAATTTTACATGGAACTCGAGTTCCATTTTTTTTTTTTTTAAGTTTGATTTCACATAACTCGATTTTCTAAAAATCGAGTTTTTCATTGAAACTCGATTTTTAGAAAATCGAGTTTAAAACAGGAGCATTTTGTTAGATAGTTTCAGAACAGAGGCATCTTGTTGGAAAGTTTTGGCGAAAAGGGCAAATGCCCATTTTGGCCAGACTAAATGATACCTATATTTAAGTGTTTTTTTTTTTTTTTTTTTTTTTGAGAAACTATACTCTAGTGTTGATTGTTATACGAAAGAGTGATTATCTCTTAACTTGGGTTAACGATGTTGCTTCCTGAAAAATGTAA
The DNA here is from genome assembly GCA_030021035.2 of Notholithocarpus densiflorus. NCBI lineage: Eukaryota > Viridiplantae > Streptophyta > Magnoliopsida > Fagales > Fagaceae > Notholithocarpus > Notholithocarpus densiflorus. Next base: position 9,415 of record JARYZH020001918.1, on the reverse strand, counting down.
GGAGATCCACCTAAAGGAGAGGAAGACTCCTTTCCCAGGGATTCTAGCCTTTTAGCCCTATTTTTTAAAATATTTGGCAATATGCCCCTGTTTTGAAGACTTATAGTGGCGTTTTCATGCAATTTTTTTTTATAAGTTTGATCGCCCCATACCAGGTTCAGGGAGCCCTATAGTGGCATTTTCATGCAATTTTTTTTTAATAAGTTTGATCGCCCCATACCAGGTTCAGGGAGCCCTATAGTAGCGTTTTAAAGCCCTATAGTGGCGTTTTCATGCAATTTTTTTTTTAAATGGAACTCGAGCTCCATGAACTCGAGTTCCATGCATTTTTTTTTTTTTTTTTAAGTTTGATATGGGCATAACTCGATTTTAAACCAAGCGAGTTTTTCATTGAAACTCGATTTTGAGAAAATCGAGTTTCAAAACAGGGGCACGGACCTATATAGTTTCAAAACATGGGCATATTGCAAATTAAAAAATAGGGGTAAAAGGCTAGAATCCCCCTCCTCTCCCTACACATTTTAATGTAGGCTACCTAAGTACCCACTTGACAAAGCTGGATTAATTTGGGATATAAGAGATAAATATTGACAATGTCCTATTAAAAAATAGGCATTCTGAATTGAATTTTGAGCATCAGTATATAATTCTCTATATAGCATACACAATTACACATCTTCCTTCAAGATCAAACTCATTAAGCCTCACTAAGTCAGAGTCTAACTTGGCTTAATCCCGAAAGTCTAATCCATTCGGATGCAACTTTTTGTTAAAAGCTTATTTGTTTATGAGCTGAAAATTTGGAAAAATATAGTTGTACCAATAAAAAAATGAGACTTTAATCTTTAAAAGTTCTTCATAAGTAAATAAATTTAAAATGCTATAAGAAAAGATTTCTGACAAACCATGTAATATTTGTTAGACAAAGTTTGGCTACAAAGTTAGTTGTAGGCTACTAATTTCTTTAAAAAATTTATTTTGTTACATATTTTGAAAATCCAACTGTTAGATTGCATGTTCTTTACACTCTTAACACACATGCCAAATTTTATGTCAATCGAATGTTATCCACTATATGATCCATAAACATATTTTTTACACATAATTTTATAATATAAAAACTTGCAATTTAACAATTAATTGATGATATAACTATTAGTCTTTGATCTTCTGGAAATTTTATGAGCATGGAGGATATAAAAAGAAAATGTAATCCAATTATGGATTTATCAAAATTCTAATTTAATAAAAAATATTGAGTGAAGTTGTAGTCTTAGACTACAACCAAGTTTGTAGCCAACCTTTGCCCAATCTTATTTATGTGCCAAATTTTAAGTATTAAGTTTGAGCAAGGGACAAAGCCAGGTTTTCGCTTTTGGGGCCACAGCATGAAACAAGAAACTTTCATGAACAAGAAATATATTAAGATTCAAAAACTGAATCAATATATGAAAATCTACATTGGCATTTCATTAATAAAATGTAAATAAAAGAAAAGGCACAAAATAATTGTTTCTACTTTCTAAATACATTTAAAGTTTTAACTCAATCACTTATTGAAATATAACTCAATGCTATTAATTTTGAATCTAAAAAATTATCTATGATTGATTCTATAATAAATTTGGATACAATTCCTTTTCAGTTTTTTTTTTAAGGAAAAAAAATCATAGAGAAATTTTTTTTAAAAAAATCATCTTTTATATTGTAGTAAAAAATAGTTTTAACAATATTCATAACTGAAAAATGTCAAACATTGTAGTTGATTTTTCCATCATCTACAAATCAAAGATAGGGTATCTTTATACTATCATTATATATCCATTATTCTTCTAACTAAAAACTAATCAGTATTGCCAAGAAAAAGATTAAGAAAATAAATAAATATATATATAAAGAAAAGGTAGGTATTAGATTAGGATAAAACAAAGTGGATTTTAGTTAACTCAACTAGTAAAATCTATGATGGTTGAATAAGAAATTTGGGGTTCAATCTCCACCTACACTAGAAACCAATTGGTGTCTTAGTCTGATGATAAAAGGCATAGTTGTCAGTATCGTACGATACGCGATACGTATCATATGATACGTATCGTATCGTATCGTGTGTAAAAAGTTCTGTATCGTATCGGCGTATCGTAAGTGCTTATGAATCATACGATACAGTGTGCGTATCGTATGAATCGTATCGTATCGTAAAATCGTGTGTATCGTACGATACATTGACAAATACTTTAAAATGAGATTTTTTTTGTTAAAATTTGTACTTTTATTTGAATTTAACAAGTTGTTAGACTTGTTTTTAACACAAAATTATTAGGTTACTTAATTTGGCCTAATAAAATAATATATTCATAAGTTTTTTTCTCTTCTCTTTCTCCTATAAAATTTGGATTACAGAGTACACACTTACACTTCACTTTAATATTTACAAATTTATTTTCTATACTATGAATAAGATATTAATTGACAATATAATTATTTTTAATTTTTGTCATTATTGTTATAAATCCAAGAAACTAGAATGCCAAGAAGAAATATTTTTTTTAATTATTAAAATAAAAAGAACAAGAAGAGATAGTAAATGTTAATAATGATGAAAAAAATTTAATGAAGAAATAAGTTTGCAAAATGATAAACATGATAATAGCATTGAGTTAGATTGGGTTTATTAGGCAATATGACGAAAAAAAATAATTATTTTTGGGTTATTTGTAATATATTATCACTTTTGAATTTAAACAATTTAAATGTGTACGTTATAAACACATGCTAGTTTGATTTATTTAGTTAGTTTGTTAAATATTATTACATAAGTGATGAATAAATTAGTCATTAGTTGAATATATTTAAAATTTATAATAAATATACCATTTATATATGTATATCTATAATTTTTTATAAATTTTATTAGGTATTTGTGTATCTTACGATACACGATATAATACGATACACGATTCGGAAAAATCAAAAATCGATTCACGATACGATTCACGTTTTGACAACTATGATAAAGGGTTATTAAGAACAGACGTCATAGGTTAAAATTCTCTAAAAAAATGATTAAGATAAAACATGGGTTTTTAAAATAAAAATAAAGAGTTTAATAAAATAAAAAGTGGTAAAACCGTAAAAGTGAAATTGAGAAGAGAAGGAAAAGCCTACCATTTTAAATAGATTTTACTAATGTGTGCCTTTATGGCATACATTAATAAACCATTTTAAAAAACATTTTATAAAATTTAAGAAAAAAAAAAAAAAACCAATTTTTTTTTACACTTTTTTCAATTCCACCTAAAATATTTCTAAAAATGGACGATTTTAACCGGACCCTAAATTCAGGAAGGGACTTCTCGTACAAAAAGTAAAAAACATAGACATAGTGACATACATCCTCCACAGCCACTAGTGCGTTCGTCGTGCTCGGACTGCTCGCCCAGCGACCGGTACCTCGCTGCTGCTGCTCCCCTCTCAGGTATTTCTCTCTTCTCTGTCTCTCTCTCTCTTTGTGGGTAATGTATAGACAAGTCACAATGCAATTTTAGAAAGTTAAATTCTAATCACCACTCATATCTCACATCTATCAAATCCTCAAATTTCTCCAATTTTCGTTGCACGGTTTTGAGTACCAGATAGTAGACCACGGCCCCAGTTTGAACATCTTTTTTTTTTGTCACTAAATTTGAACAAATAAGCGTTCTTGGGTGATCTCTAATTCTCAATACTTTTGAATGGATATTTGTAACTAAATTCAAAATATTACATTTGGAAAGCATTGAAAATTATTGTCATTCTAAAAATTTGGAGTTTTTTTGTTTCTTGGGTGATGGGTTAGATTAGATGTCATCATTCTATTTTGATATATATATGCATTTAATAAAATTATAATAATAGTCACTCTATGAACAATATATATATATATTTGCTTTGTTTATAAGATGATAATGATTTAGAAAGTCAATATATGGTACTAAAAATTTGTTGGGTCATTTAGGTGGGAGATCATAATTCATAAACAATGAAGTCAGATTCAAATAGACTTTCCAAAACTCACTCCCACCATGGTATTAATTCCAGCAGTTTTAAGCTCAAACAAACTGCTTCCTGTTTTGACTTTAGAGAACTTTCAAAGGCCCTCAATGTTGCATCTTCCTCTTCATCTTCATCTGATGCCATAAATATCGCTTCCAATCAAGAAGGGACTGCTATTTCTTCTGCTTCTGCTTATGATTGCAGCAAGCTCTTGGAGGCACTGCATGGCATTCAAGAGGTGTTCAAATCTAAAGAAGTAGAACATTGTAGAGAAAATGTACAGAGATGCGAAGGCCGAACCAGAGTAACCGGAAAGAACAGAAGAGCAAGAATTGAAAGAAGGTTACAAAGACAAAGATTGCTATTTGAAAAATGCCAGTAGGGTATAATATATATAGATCCTACAAGGTCTAGGATCAGGTGTAGATGGGCTTTACACTAAATTGGTGCCCATACTTACACACACACAATCCTTATATGCACTCTCACAGTCTTTCTCACCAATTTGTCTCTTTAATTTCTCTGCTCCTACTTGCCTGCACTAGTTGATTCATGTATTTACATAATCTGTTTTTTTTTTTAATTCATTTGTTTGGTTATGCTAATTTCATTGTTTCCTATTTGATTGTTTTAGGTTTTGTTTTTCTTTTAGTATTGATTTTATGGGGTTAATGGACTATATCAGTATTTGATGTATTTGCTTATATAAATTGTTGTGCTCTGGTTAGTTTTTAAGTAAAGCCTTATATCCCAAAGTGGAAAAAGAAGACAACATTAAGTTGAATCTTCATTTTGGGTATCTAATTAATACCACAAGTTGAATCTTTGTTTCGACTATGGCATATACATTGTGGCTTGGTTATAGTGTTAGTATTATCAGCATAAATAAATTTATAGCTGCTGATCTTAGTCCAAAAAAAAAATCATACTCTGTAGGCTAACAACTGCACTCTTGAAATTAATGACATGATAGTGGTCATTTTCCTTTTAATTGCGTAGTAGAATTGTGTGGTAGTTTATAAACGATTACTCTGCTGCCAAATTAAGGCTTCAATGTTGTTGTTGTTGTTGTTGCTGTTGTTGAAGTATAATTTATATGTCAAGAGTTATATGGTGTTATCATTTGATTTTCTTTTTCTGAGCTTTGGATAGGATTTGATATGGGTTTCTTCCTATTAACCTCTTATAATTCTATAGTAGATTTTTCTGAACTTCCTTATGGAAGTTGCTTGCCTTTGTTTCCCTCTCTCTCTTGGTAAAATATAATATGACTTTTTAGAGTAGAGCTGCAATTTCTCCCTTTCTTTGACTATTAAGTTGTGCCCCTCCAAATGATAACCATACTGAGACTTTAGGCTCCTTACAGTTTCTGTTGATTCTCCACCCATATGCATAGCACGTGTAATCTAGAAAAGTGGAGCCTTTTTTATTGTAGCTTATTGTGTCAATTGTTATAACAAGCTTTCATTTTATTGCAGAAATGCATCATCATCCTTACATTCCCTTTTCCCACTTTTCTTTTGTGGGGCCTGATGAATTGCTATTGGTAACTCCACTTATGGTTGTTGAAGGTTTCCAATGACCAGGTCTATTTGAGTTGTCTTTCTGCAATGAAATTCTTGGACTCTCACCGAGACAAATGCCAGCAATTCTTAAAATAGTTTCTTGAAGTTATTGACTTTCTTGTTTTGTAATTTAGGGCTATGTTATTTACGTCACTTCTTAAAATTCCATGTCTTGAATTCTAACTTTCTACTTTGGCCCTTTGCTCTGCATAATTTTGTCCCTACTTTTTTTTTAGTATTACTTTGAATATGTGATCTGTGATAATGGGGGAGACTTGCTCTGTTACGATACATGCCCTTGTAGTCTTGTACCATGATTTGTGCACTGCTACTGTGATCACTCAGTTTTGCAGATTCAAATACTCTTTAACTTCAACCCCCTTTGGGGTGAACACATGTATTGTCTAGCAATGTTCCTTTGGAAAAATGGCATACCAGATAGGATAAAAATCTGCTAGCCGTTAAGTTCATTATGTCATATAAAGAGTAGTCCAATTGATTGGCATAGAGAAATTTTAACATGCTTATGCATTTAGGGATGAAAGATATATATTGGTAGCATGATGGAGATTGTCTTAAAATGAAAATCTCCATCAGGACAACAAAATGGAAATAAAGTTTTCAGAAATTAAATTATACAACCAATGGATGTATAGATCTAATCCAAGTAAAATATTAAGAATTTCTTTTAAGCAATAGTCAATTTTGCCACTATCATCATTAATTCATTATTGTCACTCATTCTCAAAGAATGCTAATGCTCAAAACCCACATACTGGATTTCAGTCACAAAAGCAAAAACTCGAGGTATTTCGGACACATTCTCCCCAATATTGAGAAATACTTTTTTTTTTTTTTGAGATTGAACCGCACACCCTTGACGTGCTGTAAATAAATAACAAAATATTGATAAGGGCTTTTTTAATCCCTAGGAAGAATCATCACTTAACAAAAAATAAGCTCCAAGCAATTGAACAATAATATGTGCCATTCTAATTGGTGTAAGCAGCAATTGTGAGGACACAGAAATTTACTTAAAGATAGGAGTAGATCCTTATTGAAGAAAAGATGAGAGAGAGTAGTATAAAATGGTTCAATCATGTCCATTCAGACGCCCTTTTTTCCATTCTAACCAGCCTCCTTTGTGGAGCAAAATCTGAACACAAGGAAAGAATTCCAATTCGCTCCATCACAAAGGATCCACAACTTGGTAACAACACTAGTTGAGATGCCAATGGCCCAAAAAAGGGCCACTAACCCATCACCCATTACTACCTCCAATTATCCCCATGTGTCTAATAATGGGCTGAGCTGAATTAAGTTGGGCTCTTACTAGCTAGGACGCTCTTTCTTTCTTGATAATTAGCTTAGACTGGTTTTTTTTTTTTTTTTTAAAGCAATTAGCTAATATAAGTCCTATGTGCTTAAGTACAAGTGGCGTAAATGAGTAATTGTAGTCCTACCGATGAGAACTGTAAACTTCCCTCAAACTTTACCCCATTGGGTATAAACTTTAGCCGAGCATATTCAAAACCTCTTTATTAAGAAATTATTAAATGTAACCGTTAAATCGGTGTATAGAAGGAAAATTGATAAGAACATAGTTTTTACCACAACTTATCCACATAGCAAGTTATAAATGGTGAAGTAAAAGTGGAGGGTTCATATGAGTCCACGACTCCACCACTCAAAGCTCATCCCATGCTCTCTCAAAAAAAAAAAAAAAAAAAAAGCTCATCCCATGAATAAATTGTGGCAAAATTGTGGTAAAAGTTGTGGTCTTAACATTACTCATATGAAAGACGCGACGCATCATTTATATTTATGCATCTATTCAATAATATTGGTTAATTAATTTCATAATTAGTGAAACTCAAAAACTGAAACCAACTCTTTTCAAAAACAAAAATCTGAAATTAACAACTCTAACAAAATTGGTAAACTTTGTTATCTCACTATCTATTTTTACAAAATCCATGCCCAATCTCAAACCTCACCCCTATCGAATATACACACAAAAAAAAAAAATACAAAAAAAAAAACCTTGAAATCTACGAACATTTCCTAACCTTACTATAATTTTTACTATCTACGTAATTGTAGTAATAATTCCTTTTACTATTACTTTTACTCTTACTATTATTTTTCAACAAGCACCCAAATCTCTTGCACCACCGCCACAACCCACCTTGCCTCTTCACGTGCGTCACGTGCGGTGACTTTCCTTTCCTCACCACCTGCTGATGTGGCAGTGGTGCCCTATAGTTTCTGATCAACGACCACTTAATCCCATCGAAAAACGGGTGTCGTTTAATCTCAGTAGCACCTTTGGTACACCCAAGCCTTCTTCTAGGGTCCTTCACCAACAGTCTCTCTATCAAATCCCTCGCCTCCTCCATCCCTTCCTCGTTTTCTCTCTCCGCCACGTGGAAGAACCTCACTTCCTTATTCGACGAAGCTATGTTACGCAAAGTGCTCTCTTTGTTCCTTCCCTTAAACGGCGTCGTTCCGTACAACAACTCGTAGATGAAAATACCGAAAGCCCACCAGTCCACCCCGTTACCGTGACCGTAACCGGAGACTAACTCGGGCGCCAAGTACTCGTGCGTTCCAACGCACGACTTCGAAAACGCCGTCGTTGGCTCGGCGACAAACTCGGACTCGTCGAAAGTGGGTGCCACGTGGGCTCTGAAGCACAAGTCAAAGTCAGAGAGCATGACGTGGCCATCTTCGCGTAGCAAAACGTTTTCCGGTTTCAGATCGCGGTACACGATTCCGAGCGCGTGTAGGTATTCCAAAGCGATCAGGATTTCGGCGGCGAAGAACTTGACCGACTGGAGCGGTAGCCGGTTATGGGGCTGTCTACGTAGGAAAGAGTGGAGGTCGCCGTTGGGACAGTAATCGATGAGGAAACAAGTGTAGTGAGAGACGTCGAAGTGGGAATAGAGAGTCGGGAGGAAAGGGTGGTCGAGGAGGGAGAGAATGTGGGATTCGGTTTGGACTTGCGAGAGCTTTTTGGGGGTTAAGGAGTCCTTGTCGATGACTTTGAGAGCGAACTTGAGGTGTTCGAAGTGTTTAAGGTTGCAGAGGAAGACGCGTCCGAGGTTTCCTGTGCCGAGGTGGCTGAGGAGTTTGAGGTGTTTGAGGTGGAGCTTGCGGTCGGAGGAGAGGTTGGTGATGGTTTTGATGGCGGACCAATGTGGGTCTGAGGTGTGGTGAGGGTGGGGGAGAAGGGTTGTGGTTGAGAGGTGAGACTCGTTGAAGCTGAGAGTGAGGCTCGAACGAGCTAAGCTGGTGCGGGCGGAGGAGGAGGTGGTGGTTGTTGTGGTGGTGGTGGAGCTGTTGAAGCTGAAGTCGAGATCTGCGTCTGAAGGGAATAGAGAGTAGTCTTCGTCCATTATTGATGGATGGTATTATTATTATTGGGAGCTTGAGACTATTAGGAGGGGTTGGAGAGGGTTTGGATGTTGTGTTTATAAAGAAGACTTTGAAGAGTGAGAGAGGAAGGTGGGTGGGATCAAAGTGTGATTAAAGAAAGGAAAGAAAAGTTTGGTGCGAGATGGAGTAGGAAGAGCTTGCTGGAGCCTGGTTGTGTGCAACTGCAATGTTTACTCCTAAATCAATTATCCATTTGGAGATGCATATTCATTATGTTTTAATATTTAAAATTTATAATATTCTTGCCGTTACTCGTGAAGACAAAATTTAGATACAAAATTAGTTATAATTATATTACATATTTTGAATGAATTATATGTTCTTTTAATACATGTTAAATTTTTTGCCAATTAAATATTATTTACTATATAATTTATAAA
>JARYZH020001917.1:0-20735 GCA_030021035.2 Notholithocarpus densiflorus | reverse complement strand
TTGCAATTGGCCCTCACAAGCTTCCACTGGGGTACTCACCACAGATGGGGTCTGATGAGGTTTACCCGCCAGTTGGAGCAGGCTGCTTTAAGTTTCCAGAGGAGTTGGTGCAATATATGACATACGACATTGGAGACCAGTGTCCAGTAGATGATGTTTTAGTCTAAAGGCTCATGCTTAAAGGGTGTGAACCACTTCCAAGCCGGAGATGCCATCCCAAGTCCCCTGCCAATTATGTAGAGCCAACACCATTTCCGGATAGCCTCCGGGCAACCCCACCTGACACCAGCATCATTTGGGATCCCTACACTTGTAAAAGTTACCGGTGCCTCATAGAGCGCAAGAATGCACCAGGATACTTAACTGCAAAGATTGCTTCAACTTGAAGGGCAGAGAGACAAGTCAGTGGCTCTTTGACAATGGAGGGCTTGATTATGGGATTGATCATGTTCTCAACACAAAACCTCAAGGGACAATCCGTATAGGACTTGATATAGGAGGTGGGACTGCCACATTTGCTGCCAGAATGAGAGAACGGAATGTCACAATCATCACTAGCACATTGAATTTGGATGGTCCATTCAACAGCTTCATTGCCTCACGAGGATTGATCCCAATCCATTTTAGTTTCTCCCAAAGGCTTCCTTTCTTTGAGAACACACTTGATATTGTGCATTCCATGCATATTCTAAGCAACAAGATTCCGGAAACCATGCTTGAGTTCACACTCTATGACATATACAGGGTGTTGAGGCCGGGGGGCTATTCTGGCTTGACCACTTCTTCTTCATGGGGTCACAACTCAACACCACTTACATTCCAATGTTGGATCATATTGGATTCAAGAAACTAAGATGGAATGCTAGCAGGAAGCTTGTTCATGGAATTCATAAGAATGAGTGGTACATTTCAGCTCTGTTGGAGAAACCAATGAAGTGAGCCTGCACCTAAGGTACATGTGTAATGTATTTGCTCCGCCAACACATTTTGTATGATAATTATGTTTATTTATTTATAATCTTGATTGGTTTGGCAAGTGAAAATCTAAATAGATTTAAAGTCTTACTTTAAGAGGTGAGAAATATAAATAGATTAATTGAACAAAAGAGTATAGAGAAGCACCATAGTACTTGACAATTGATATGACTGAGGTTGCAATTTGTTAGGACATATGTGAATCATGTTAGGAACATATGTCATCTAGAATTGGCTAATCCTTTGACAAAATGCACTTTACTTGTAATTTGGTAGATTTAGGATGTGTTTAATGCTTCAAGGAATAAGAGTTCAAGTCCAAGTGTTAAAGCCATGCAAGTTTGTCCAAGAAACAAGTGAAAAAGTGCTGGATTTTAAAACTCGACAGCTAACTCGACAAATATCATCTATCGAGGTTTAAAAGGTAGCTTTTGCCCGATGCTTGACAGCTGCTCGATAGATAACCTATCTATTGAGATTTACAAAAATCAGTTTTTCAGATCTGATTTCACACCAATCCGTGTATACATGTTTAGGCTTTCTTTTCTCACAACCCTAAACATATATAAGGATTATTTTAAGGGCCGTCACAGCTGATGCAAGTGAGTGTAGCTTGAATGCAAATGTTTTTCACAAGCATATTGTGACCGGAGACATATGCCCTAACTCATCATTCTCTTCAAGAAGCTGTTGCGTTTGTACGCCGTAGGGTTTTGTAACCAAGGAGCTTCGTGATCTTCATTGTGTTGATGAACTGAAGAACTTTGCAGCTAACATCCTTCTGAAGTTGGTGGTTAGTCACGTACTTAGATCCGTGCATCGATTGGTTAGTCACGTACTGGGAGCCGTGCATTGAAAATGAGAGATTATCACTACAGAACAAGTCCAATTAGGTATTGGGGTAAGGGTTCAACTGTAGGTTGGTATAAGGTATTGAGATTCCTTTACTTGTAACTGCTTGTTGTGATAATAGTGAATTTTCAGGAGTGGTGACCTTAAATCACTCGGTGGGGTTTTTGCCTTGGAGGTTTTCCCCATTCGTAAACAAATAACCATGTCAACTTTATTTTCCGCTGCATTTTACATTAGTTGGTGATTTGTTTGTGCTGCCACGCCTATTTCATGTTAATTGGATTAATTAATTAACTCGGCTAAATTAATTGATTAATTCATCACAAGGGGTTAATACATTCTTGGCCTATCACAATTTGTGACCTATTTTGTTGCTCTTGTAAATTATGCAGAGTTGTGATGAAGCAAGGATACAGATTTAGAAGATTGATGAATAAGTTTTAGGGAAAGTCAACCACAACCATGACCAAAGGATTACAAGGTTCAATCAATTTAGCAACCATGCTAAAGAGCAAAAAACAAAGCAATAGTTTCAGTACATGACCTTCAAAGACTCCGTCCACTACATAACCAAAACAGAAAGTGCTAATTAAGACTGCCAAAAAAACTCTACAATTATCTCAACTGAAATAGGAAACTGTACATATTTTCTCTTTGCAAAAGTTTTGTAGAATTGCATACATAGCATAGAAATCAAAAGTGCAGTATAAGATGACTAGCCTCACATGGAATTCTGCAAAATATTTTAAATTCTCGTCTTTTTTGCTCTTCCCTTCGAATCTGTGCAAGGTTGACGGCCTAAGATTCTGTTTCAACCCCCCCCCCCCCCCCCCCCCCACACAAATAAAAAAGTACCATCAAAATTAACTCGAATGAAGTCACCTCAATGATGCTGAGTCTTGAACAGACATTCCTGTGTCTCTCATCATCTCCGTCAACCATGCTACATCATTACACCTCTCTTTTACAGAATAAAGATTTGACAATTGTCTTCCGCCAAACGCGACAAGTCACAGGTTCAAATATGGGGTCTCAAGTAAGCAAGCAAGACAGTGAAATGAAGATTGAAACATAGAGAATTAACAATGGCTCATATAATGTTATGGCAGTTCTCTGAGATGGGGATGTTCTAACTCCTAAGCCATTCACACCAAGACTGGACTACTACAACAGATTTTTGTTCACTTTCTTTTTAGTACCACTTTTCTGGGGCTTGAGATGATCAACTTCATATTCGACCTACTTATTTTCATTTTATCTTCTCCACCATGAATAGACTACCTAAAAATAAATCGTCAGCCAACAAATTTTTCCCCATGTTCATACTACAACTTTAATATTATGTTTGCACAAATGATAAAGTGAGAAGGCTGTGAAATTGTGCAGAAAAGGTGGACTGTAGCACAGAAGTAATAGTGACTGGGTGGATCAAATTGTTCTATTATAAGCTTCTGTAAAATTTTATTCTATCCATATAGAGATCTTTACACTCATTAGAGACAAATGTATTAGTAACAAATTAACAATAATAGGCTTCATGAACCATTCTGGCATTTATTTTATACAAAATCATTTCTAGTCTTCACTTTTTCTCCCACACAGCGTAGTCATTGCCAGAGGCAGCAACCTGGAAATTTGAGGGAACAAGGTTTCCAAGATCCATCTTTGGCCCAATCTTCATAATGATCTTGTCATCAATCCCAGCCATATATAAATCAGCATCAGAAGCTAAAATATTCACACTGCTTTTGGTGTTGATCCCATTTCTTGATCTAATTGCAGTCAATTTGCTTATCTCATCCTTTAGACCCCAATCAAAGAAGTGATCATAGAACTGCCACATCACAAAAACAATCTCTTTTAGCCAGCAAAAGTATATATATTTCCATAAGGATTATTAGCCATCTATAGAATGAAAAAGTATATACAACAATAACAACAACTAAACCTTAATCCCAAAACCTTTGGGGTCAATTATAAATCCTTAACAAACTAAATCCGGTTGGCCACATGTAGACTATTCTATCATTTAGAATGAAAAAATATATAAAACAAATAAAATTGGGATATAGAAATTACTATGGTTGGGGTGCCAGGATGGGTGAGAATGTAAGCATATCCCTGCATGACTTTATCTGAGGGGAATGGCCACCGGTTTTGAGTAGACCCGGTATCATGATTTTCAATAAATGTCACAGCATTTTCTGGCTTTATTCCAATCAGTCCTGGTGGCTTTCCATTCGAGTCCTTTAACCGCCATAATTCCCCTTCCACAGCTGCTTGAAGAATCCCTTTGGTTGTGAAATCAAATGCAGTGACAGCCCCACCAGCAGCCTGAATCCAATCAGCTACCACACCACGGTGTGCATCCTGGTTGAAATTAGGCTTTTGATCATCCCCATAGGAAAGAGGATTCCAATTCTCCCCAACCGCAAATTCTGGTTTAGTTTGTTCCATATAAATTTTTGTTATACTGGGGGAATATCTTTCACAAAATCAAAACGCCATCCATCGAATCCAATTTCAGTCTTCAACCAATTCATCCACTCTGACAACTCTTTTTGTACCTGTGGATTAAGATGATCAATGTCAGGTGCATCTCTAAAGTACTCTCCAGAGTCAAGATTCCCTGTGCCGTCAGAATAGGCTGTGTCATCCTTGCAAATGAAGGATGGTCCCCAATCAAGACGTCCGTCTGGAGTTCCACCTTCAAAGATGCACCATATTCCTCTCTCATCTTGCTTCTCAGCAGTTCTGTGGTTTATCACTATGTCAGCAACGGCTTTAATTTCTTTCTCATGGAGAGCCGCAATCAGCGACTTCAATTCATCCTTAGATCCATATTTTGAGGCATCGAGATCATATAGCCTTCCAGGCAGATATCCTAAAATAAATTAAGCAAGGAAACAACATACACTTAGATTGAGCATATCTTATCTGTTCTCTTAATTGAGACCAAAAGATGGGAACATATAGATGATAAAAATGACCATTTTCCATATCTTAAACATCATCCATACTCAGGTTGTTCCTTTTTTTAAAACTTAATTAGACAATCATGCATTCCCCAGGAATGTGATAGACGCACAAAGTGTAGGGAAAGACTACCCACTTGAGAGCAAAATCTCAACCAATATTGTCAACCAAGTGTGAATTCACTTAGCCACAACATATACCAAAGTTAAGCTAGCAAGATATGCAATATGGAATCTAAGTGACAAATCATCAATCATTAGAAGGCAAGGCATACACAATGCACACGAGATTTACATGGTTTGGCATTAAGCCTACATCCTCGGGTTAAGTTTTGAACAATCCACTATAGTCAAAAAGTTACAATGGTCTACTATTCAAGTTCTATTATACAACTTGAGCTTACACAACAATCTTGGAGAAATACAAGATTACCTCAAGAAATTTTACAAAACCCAATTCCACCACAGTGGAATCTTCCAATCAACTCGTTGAAAGAAACCTTAAACACCTATTAGACACTTGTTTCAATGAACTGAGCAAGAAAAGCTCACACTCAAAACCTTATCTCTCACCATTGAGTGTCCTCTTAGTTATAAAAAATCCAACAACTTAGTTTATAAAAGCCTTAAAGAACTGAGGCCAAATATAAATTAGTAAGTCCTTATGGGCTTGGACCAAACAAGGCCAACACAAAGCAGATAGGCAACCCTTCATGTAGGCCAACCCAGCAACATGTACTTGGAATGTATATCATTATATTGGAATTAATAGGACTTCGTTGCAGTTATGAATAAATAATTAACCAGGCCAAGCCTAAGTTGGAAGACCTACGCTAGAAAAAAAAAGATAACCAAAACTGTAGTACCATTATATATGGCATCACTTGTTACAACATGTGATTGAATTTAACCTTAATAGCCAAACAAGTGGGACCAAATTATGTCCCAGTTTAAGGGAATGAAATTGCAGAAGAATTACCTTGGGGAGCAGCAGATTGAGAAGCAGGAGGAAGCCAGACATGAGTGATTCCAGCATTAGCGAGGTCAGGTATAGAATTCTTCAGTGGGTTGTACCATCCTCCTTTATTACTTGAATCCCAATTGAAACCCTGTTATTTTCATAATTAATTAATTTACAAGCCATAGCAACACATGTACCAAGTGTACCATAGCTCTAGGAAGATGCATATATTCAATACATCATACATGAGATATATATACGTCTCTCTCTGTACATAGAAAAGATATATAGTAAGTGGGTGCATACAGTTACCTGAAATAGAATTGCTGAGACTGCAAAGGAGGGTAATAGAGAAACACACAGGCTGAGGAAGCTGAGTAAAGTTAGAAGATTCATGGGCTTCATTGGTGCTGGAGATGGTGGATGCTTCTCTCTTATTAATCATTATATAGGCATCACTTTTTGCCTTTGGTTTGGAATTTCACTAGGTGCTGAAACTACACGTTTGAAAGTCTGTTCGTTAAGGAGACTTTTCTTTTCTTTTTTTAAAAATATCGTTAAGGAATTAAAAGATGTTAATACCAAAGTAGAATTGAAATTCCATAGTAGAATTGAAATTCCATAGTAAGGAATATTCAAAGGAGAAATAAAGAAAGACCGAGAAAAATCAAGGGGTGAAAATATTCAGACCAAGACCTGAGATATGTTGAACAGTTAAGAAACTAGTAGTAACTATATGTCACGGACATGGTAATATTACATTAGATAGTAACAATGTCACATATGATAGTTGCATTATATTTATCGGTAGCATAATATATATTTTTTGTTTATGTTCTTTATATAGTTACATTGTATAGTAACAATGTCACATATGATGGTAACTACATCACATTTGTTGATAACTTTTTTATTTATTTTTTATTTTTTATAATTTCAATTCTTTATATAGTCACACTAAATAGTTTCAAGTCACATTAAATAATAAAGTTACATACTAGTACTTCCATATCTGCATCACATTTTTTTTTGCTGAATATATCTGCATCACATTTGTTAGTAAGATAATATTGTTTTACATGTTGGATAATATCATAATTAATAATAACTTGTTCCTTTCCTTTTCCAAATAAGTTACCCAGCTAAATTTTAATTCATGTCTTTTTTTTTTTTTTTAAAGTTATCCTTTTTTTTATTACGTATCACTGATAAGTGATAAGTAAAAGCTGTCCTAGTTTCTTTTTTTGGTAAAGGCTGTCATGTTGGCTTAATGGCTTGTCGTCAGTCGTCACACAGTCGTGATTTACGGACAGGGCATATATGAAAGAGAAATACTTCTCTTAATACTCCAATATTTTAGTCATAGACACGGCTTTGAACTTTGAAGCAGTCAAATTGAAGAAATATGGTATGAAACTATTAATACCGGACAGAAAATTTGGTTAAAAAGCAATAATTGCGGAGCCATTACTAAAAAATGGAGTGTGAGTTTTCGGCGCAAGAGAAAACAAGAGAAGAAGCGGAGGAACTACAGAGAAGCACTAAGAAGGTTAAAGAGGACCACATTCCTGGCTCCCCAACTGCCAACGCAGGTGGCCGAGTGAGGGAACCTCTGTCCTACAAGGCAAAGCTCGTGGGAGAACTCCCTGGGGCGTATGCTCAAGCGTTTGAGGTTCACTCTGACCCTGAGATAGAGGCATATTCTGATGATGAAAAAGAGGACCTATCGGAAGGGGAGGTTGCCATTAAGCTCTCTAGAGAGACGAAGCTGCATATCAGGGAAAGATGGGCTCACTCACTCATCATTAAGGTTCATGGAAGGACTGTGGGTTTTCACTTCTTGCACTCTAGAATCATGCAGTTATGGAAACCCGCGGGTAGACTTGATTGTATTGATTTGGGGGAGGATTTTTTCTTGATAAAGTTTGGGTTGATCGAAGATTATGACAAGGTTTTGAAAGGAGGGCCGTGGTTTATAGGCGAGCATTATTTGACCATACGCGCATGGGAACCTTATTTTAAGCCCAACGCCACTACCTGCTCCAAAGTGGCTGTGTGGGCACGTCTACCACAACTACCCATAGAGTTTTATGAGATGGGTGTTTTGAAAGACATAGAGAATGCGATCGGCCCAGTGTTACGGATTGATGCTATCACAGCTTCCGGTACTCGATGGAGATATGTGAGGATTTGTGTTCAAGTGGATCTCGCAAAACCTTTGGTGAGGAAGGTCTTCATTGAATGTTTTGGGCAAGAGGTCTTGTATGGGGGTATTAGCTCCCTCTGTTTTGATTGCGGAAGGTTGGGGCACCGTAAAGAAGCTTGCCCGTACTCAATCAAGGAGATAACGGAGGTAAAGGCGGTGCGCAGGGAGTCCGAAGAAAATCCGAATGATATGGCCAATCCCCAAGCTCCAATGTCAGAGGGAGCAGGTCACGTGAAGGATGAATACGGGCCTTAGATGCTAGTGGAAAGGAGGAAACAAGGCCCGAGGCAGGGTATTACCCGCTCAAATCACACTAAGCCTAATACAGCCCATGCTGGAGCATTTAATGTAAAAGATTTGGGCCATCACCTTCGGTCCCGTCCAGCTATTGTCCCACCAACCAACCCTCTTAGCTACTTTCCTAAGGGAAAGCGCAAGTTAGAAGGATTGGACACCACAAACTCTGTTAGCCTGCCCATGCCTCTAAAGATGGACCACAACGTATACCACACTTCTTCCTCAAGTGGTGCTGTCTTGTCATAGTCCCACACAAATCATAGCCGCTCCAATCACAAAGCAAAAAATGGGTCCAAAGGGAAAGGGAAAGGAAAGTTGTTGCAGCAGACCCAGAGGGAGCACAAATCGGCAGCAATGGGCAATAAAACTCAACGGGAAAATCTTGATCTTATCCCCGTCAATGCTGGAACAAATCCGATCAAGCCCCACCATGATCTGGGGTTGGTTCGAACTGAATCAAATGGAGGCATGAAGCCACGTTTTCCCTCTAACTCCCAAGAACAAGAAAAAGGGGTTCCTTCACTTGACAGACCCGGCTTGGCTAGAGTGGGAAAACCCTTGGTGGAGATTCCCAACGGACATCCCATCAAGGGAGGAAGGAAGCATCCTGGGGTGGAAAGCACTGTCACTAAATTCGCTGGAGCTAATCTTGCCAAAATCAAACCTTTTGGAGGGAATACAAATAAAGAAGATGACATGAAAACCGATCTCAGTAACATGTTTGATGGGGTGTTTGGAAGCCATTACTCAAATCCAAATGTGTGGGGAAAGCATCCAAACCAGTCTCCTAATAATTTCAAGGGAGGTACCGATGGGGATATTGGAGCATGCGATATGCTTGTCAAAGATAGAGGGAATGGCCAAGGTCATCATAAGGAATTTGAGTTGGAAGTTGCTGAATCAAGCAAGGAACAAACTTCAAGTTACTAAGGATCCTACTTCTTTTCCTCCAGTATCAATGAATATCATATGCTGGAATTGTAGAGGGGCTTTAAACCCTCGCTTCAAACCTACTCTGAACAATCTTATTAGTAAGCACAACCCACCCATGGTAATTATTACTGAAACTCGGGTTGAAGGGAATCGAGCTAAGGATATCACTGACACTCTGCCTTTTGATGGAGCAATTCACACAGACACCATTGGCTACGCTAGAGGACTGTGGCTCCTATGGAAGTCTGAGGAGGTGGAAGTCACTCAATTGGCAAAAACCGAACAAGAAATCCATGTTGTTATAAAGGTACTATCCTCTGACCTTTCCTGGGGCAATCTCTCTAACGTGGCCTTACTTCACAATTTGCCTTGGGTGATGTTGGGAGATTTTAATGAGTTACTCTCAAATGATGACAAAAGTGGTGGTAACCCGGTTAATATGAGCAGAGCTCTCCGGTTCAAAGACTGCTTGGACTCATGTGGTATGATAGATTTGGGGTTTCATGGAGCTAGATATACTTGGGTAAATAAGCAGGAGGTTGGTTATATTATCCAGGAACGATTGGACAGAGCATTTGCTAATTGTGCCTAGTCTAATCTGTACTCGGAAGCCACTGTGAGACATTTAACTAGGATACATTCTGATCATTGCCCAATTATTTTATCTTTAGAGAATCCCCCTGACCTACAACTTCCCAGACCGTTTAGGTTTCAACCGGTGTGGTTGTCTCACCCTTTGTTTAGGAAATTATTGTCGGATAATTAGGTGGAGCATCACAAGTTGGAAGGCAACCTGCAGAAGTTCACTGAGGCAGTGAAGATATGGAATAAGGAGGTCTTTGGGAATATTTTTCAGAGAAAGTCAAGAATTGAAGCAAGACTGAAAGGGATCCAGAAAGCTTTAGCTAATGGCCCAAGTAGTTTTCTCATTAGTTTAGAAAAGCAGCTAAGAGAGGAATATTGGGAAGTCAGCCAGTAGAAGGAGGAGTTTTGGTCTGTCAAATCTAGGTATAACTGGCTAATTCAGGGAGACAGGAACACTACTTTCTTCCATACGTCCACTTTGATTTGTAGGAAAAGAAACTATGGGGACAAATTACCAAGAGCCATGCATCTTGGGCTGTGGGTTTAATCCGAGGAATACTCATGAGCCGAGTAGAGCGGCATTTATTAAATATTCTATTTTCATAAGATTCATACATAAGAAACGTACGATTATGTTCGAGGAGGATATACCCCTCGGATGAGCAGAGTACGGTTCAAGGATGAATCCCATTGATTGGAGTAATCCTCCTTGAATTTTCGATAGCCGAAATGGCCTTTGTGAACTTGCTAGAAGGGAAAAGATCCCAAAATATCTAAAGAAAGGCTGCTACCACCACATTAAATACCCTGTAACTACTTTTCTGGCCGCATTTATGTGGAGAAGACCTCTGAACAGTGCTACCAAAACTATTACAGCTCACAAGGAAGTCAAAGAAAAGGTCTGATGGGACAAGTATCAAGTGATGCCTTAGATGAACGACAAATGTAAGGTTAGGATGACTAGAAGTTGACTATATAAATGTAACACACCCTCCATTGAAGATGGGGGAGAAAAAGAGAAAGAAAAACAAAAGAAAGAAGAAAGAAAAAGAACGTGAATTACATAATATGATGTCTCCTTGGATCGAAACAAAAGCTTACTTATACCAAATCATCTCGATATGCTTTGAGCCTTTTTATTAGCCTTTTAAGTTTGTTTCTTAATATAGGTTAAACGTAATCCTCGCCACTCGTACCTGATTCTTTAACCCACTCTCTACAAATTTATTGCAGCTGACTTATTGGGCCTAGGTCCTACGTGTTTTGGACTTGAGTGTACAATTTGTTACCCTACAGAAACAAAATCACCTGCCTTAAAGACAGGTTAGGGAATCTTGTTCGCAAGAAGGAGGATATTGCTGCCCTTTTAAGGGAAAGCTACTATGCTTTCTTTGAAACTAGTAAGTGTATGGCACAGAAGGTTCCTTGGGACATTCCAAGTTGGTCTAGCCGCTTATTGGAGGAGGAAAGAGCAGTGCTTGAAGAAGATGTGACTAGGAAGGAGGTCGAGGTCAGCCTATGGAGTATGAAGCCTTTCAAAGCCCCAGGCCCTGACGGATATCATGCTGGGTTTTATCAGAGAAATTGGCATATTGTTAAAGACTCGGTTGTTAAGCTTGTCGCAGATATTTTTGAAAGTGGGTCTATGCCAAACCACTTAAACAAGACCCTCATCACTCTGATCCCCAAATGCCCTGGGGCTGACTGCTTGGGCTTATTTAGGCCTATTAGCCTATGTAATATAATTTATAAACTAGTCACAAAAGTTCTAGTTAATAGACTAAGACTTATGCTGAATAATCTTGTGTCTCCACTTCAGACCGCTTTTGTTCCGGGTAGGAAAGGCATGGATAACATGATCATCGTCCAAGAGCTCATCCACTCCATGAAACAGAAGAAAGGAAAGCAAGGGTACATGGCAATTAAGATTGATCTTGAAAAGGCTTACGATAGAATGGAATGACACTTTATCCGTGATATGCTTTATATGTATAAATTTCCCCCAAAAATGATTAGCCTCATCATGAACTGCATTTCAAGTTCCTCCATCTCCGTGCTCTTCAATGGAGGATGCCTTGAGCCTTTCCTCCCATCTTGGGGCATTAGATAGGGGGACCCACTCTCCCCTTACTTGTTCATCCTTTGCATGGAGTTGTTGGGCTTCTTGATTGATGATATGTGTGCTAATAATCTCTGAAACCCCCTTAAGGCATCCTAATCTGGTCCTGCCTTCTCTCACCTTTTCTTTGCTGATGATCTTGTCCTTTTTGCGAAGGCTGATAGAAAGAATTGCCAAAGAGTGAGGGATGTTTTGGATACTTTTTGTGACCTTTCGGGGCAGAAAGTCAACTTAAGCAAGTCCAAAGTGCTGTTTTTAGCTAATGTTGATTCGGATACCCGAGAAACATTAAGCAATACCCTGGGAATCTCATCCACACACAACTTTGGGAAGTACTTGGGATTCCCCATAAAGTATGGAAATTCCTCTTCCCATGATTTTGATTACATTCTTGACAAAGTCCAGGCTAAGCTTCAGGGTTGGAAAGCCAATCTGCTCTCTATGGCAAGAAGGCTAACTTTAACTAAATCAGTTCTATCAGCCGTCCCCTTATATGTTATGCAGGGGTGCTATCTGCCTAATAGGATTCTCACCAATCTGGATAGGCTTAGTAGGAATTTCTTATGAGGCTCTACTGAAGAGAAAAGGAAGCTACATTTGGTGGGTTGGAATAAAGTAACAAAACCAAAAGCCAGTGGGGGTCTCGGCCTGCATGCAGCAAAGGAAAGAAACCTCACCTTAGCTGTTAAGTTGTGTTAGAGAATGAAGAATGAGGGGGAGAGAACATGGGCAAAAGTGCTTAGACATAAGTATTGCAGGAGAATGGATACTAGCAAAGCGCCAAAGTCGAGAACCTGGGCAGCAATTAATAAGGGAGCCTTTCTGTGTGAGAAAGGTACGAAATGGGTTATTGGCCATAATGGCCAACTCTCCTTCTGGGCAGACAAGTGGCTTGATTTTGGGTCAGTAAGGAGTTGTGTGGAAGGACCCCTGAATAAGGGAGAGGAGGGCCTTCGAGTCTCTGATGTTCAAAAGGATGGAATTTGGGATTTGCACAGTATTTCTTTTGAGCTGCCTCCCCTTTTGGTTCATTCTATCTGAGCCATCCCCATCCGGGTTGCTTCTAGAAGGGAAGACCATATCTGCTGGGTTTCTAGCCCGAAAGGAGAATTTGATTCAAAGAATGCGTACATGTTAGCTTTAGGTTTAAGCCCAATTGACCCCAAATTTGCAGGCAACTGGGTTTGGAAGCTAAAAACACTACCCAAAATTCAACTGTTTGTTTGAAATGTTTGTTACAAAGCATCCCCATGAAGACTATATTAGCCCAGAGAGGTTTTAATGGAGATACATCCTGTGACTGGTGTCATGAGGACTAAGAAACCATTGCCCATGTACTCAAAGCCTGCCCGATTGCATCCAGATTTTAGGCAGAGGCGGACTGCCCCTCCCATCTCCGGTGTTCCTTCGATCTTGATACTACAGAATGGCTAAAGTTGAATGCCTACTCTCCCGCCCAATTGCTTGGCAAGGATCAGTGGGCCACTTACTTTCTCTTTGGAATCTGGAACCTTTGACTTTTTCGAAATAAGAGATTATTTGCTAAGCGATCCCCCTTTAATCTTCGTAAGGCAGTGGAGAATCAGACTACAGAGTACTTCTACTATGTATTAGATCATGCACCTGTCACAAGAGTTAAACGGATAACAGTGGGATGGATCAAACCGCAGCCTTTGTGGGCTAAGCTGAACATTGATGGGTCAGCGCTTGGCAGCCCAAGGCTTGCTAGTGGAGGAGGCATTATCAAAGATTGTCATGGGGAATGGATTAGTGGATTCGCAAGATCTATCGGGTTTACCACCAGCCTTGCTGCAGAATTTTGGGCACTGAGGGATAGCTTAACGCTATGCCTTAGTCTTAGGGTAAATGCAGTGGAAGTGGAAGTGGATGCCTCATCCATTGTCTCATTGCTTGCCAATGCGACAGAAACTAATAGTGGGATTGATTCTCTTGTTGACGATTGCAGGGACATGCTGAAAAGAATTCCTCAAGCTCAGATTAAGCATTGCTACAGGGAAGGTAACAAGTGACAGATTAGCAAGATTAGGAACTGATTTGGAGGAGAGTTTTGTTATTTTTGATGCCCCTCCCCCTGTTATTGTATCTCTGTTAACTTTAGACAAACTGGGCACTACCCATGAATGTATTTGTAATGAAGTAGGCCTTCCCACTTAAGTTTTAATTCAACATCCAGTTTACCAAAAAAATAATAATTGCGGAGCCATGTTATAAGATGTGTCATAAAGGATGTGTCATAATTACCCTTTAAAAGATGTGTCATAAACTTGGAGGGAGTCTAGAGGTCCCAAGTGTTATTTACCATCATGCTATCGGTGCATGGAGTTTTGAAATGTCTCATAGGTAGGAAATGGAATAGTTTTGTCAAAAATTGGAAAACTACTTACTTTAAAATAAAAAAAAACAAAAAAAAACATATCATATCTACAAGGAAAAAAGTAAAAATTTTGTTTTCAACCATAAAATTTGCATAAATTTCTTTTTTTCATACCTAAAAGTCTAAGCTTTAATTTTTTTTTTTTTTTGGTCCCAAGGCTATTAAAAACTTTAAATTTTTTTTTTAAAAATTTTAAATAACTATCTTTTTTTCCATCCCTAAACTTTAAAGAAAATTTTCATATTGTACACGTGACCGATAGTTGCATGACAAGTGATCACTTCATGTGTGTCTTTCTTTCTTCTTTTTTGTTTTGTTTTGCTTTATGATCATAATGCAAAAACACCCTTTGGGGTTTGGGTAGTTGCAAAAAAACTTCATAGGGTTTCAGTTTTTCTTTATGACTCCCTAAGGTTTCCATATTCGCCAATTTGACCCTTGAGGCTAATTTAAGTTGACTATGGATGGAAAAATCACATGATCATATTAAGAATACTCACCAATTGATTCGCATCACTAGTCACATGATCTTTTTGTCCATAAAAGCGAACCAAAGTTAGTCCTAAAGGTCAATTTGGTGAATAAAGAAATCTCAAGGAGTTAAAAAGAAAAAGTTATAACCTCATGGGACATTTTTGAACTTACCCAAACCCTAGGGAGTGTTTTTACATTTAGGCCTTATTTTTTTATAAATTTTTTTCTTTTTATATGTGTGTTGGGGGTGGGGGGGGGGGGGGGGTCTAAGTTAGACCTGTTAAATTCTCTAATAGTAACTAGTTAGACATGTAAGATAAAAGTTAATGAGAATAGACAAAATGACAGAAAATGTAATATTTCAATAATTTAGGAACTTATGAGAGAACATTTTAAACAAACTTTAAATAACTTTTAGAGAAGGAAACAATATTTATTATTATTATTATTATTTTTTATATTTATATATACATTATTAAGAAAAGAGTTTAAATTAGGTCAGGAGCTGGCGTAAAACCAGTGTTTTACGCCAGCCAATAAAACATCACCACGTCACTCACTAAACAGTACAGATCACTTAACCCACTAAACAATATAGCCCCAAATCAGAACCAGAACGAGTTAGGCAAAAATTTCCGGTTTCCTCTGCTTCCTCCCTTTTCCATCATCTGCTTCCTCTTGCCCAAATCTCCACCACACCACACACTGAAGCATAGCGCCACACAGGTCATCGGATTTGTTGCTGGAGCTTGTAAACATGCCAAAGCCGCCGTGAGCATGGTGTTGCGATTCGAAGGTTTGTTTTTCATGATTTGCCCTTTTTCCCAATTTGGATTTCGAATTATTGATGGGTTTGTTTTTGGGTTTATGGGTTTTTTCTGGAGCTTCATGAATTATTTATGGGTTTTTTTTTTTTTTTTTTTTTTTTTTTTTTTTTTTTTTTTTTTTGTATTTTGGTATCTTGCGGTTTTGATTAGATTCCTAAGTGTTAGGGTTCAACCCATATCTTGATGGGTTTTGATTAGATACCTAAGTGTTAAGATCAGTTTTTGCTTATTTTTTGTTATTTTCGTTTGTGGTTTTTTTTTTTCCCTGGGTTAATTTTGTTTGCTTTTGAAATTGTAAAAATTAGTGATTTTTCACAAAGCTCAATGATAAAACATCACTGATTTTTGGATGTGTTTATAAATTTTTGCCTAATTCTAATATAATAATGCTATTGTCGTTGTTGTTTCAGTGTTAAGAATACTCATTTGTTGTTCCAATTCATTGTAATGAATAGGTGTAACATAGGTTCTAATTTTTAATATTGTGGTTTTGTAATGCATTTGCTTTAGTGTTGCTTTATATGGTTGTATATTCAGTTTTGTCTAAGATAACCATTTCTTTAGGCAATGAATAAGAATTGCAGGCTATTTATTTGTTTAGTCATTGAACAATTTGTCAACTGAATTAGATGTAAACAATAGGTATCTTTCTATAAGCCTAAAATTGAATAGGAAATCAATTACTACATGTTGGATTGGAAGTAATATATTGAATGAAGTTGTTTAAGCATTGTACCTACTAGGTTGTTTTTGCTGTCATGTTTGTTGTGTATGGCTCTTCTATGGTAGCTTAATGCTCAAGTCCATGGCATAAGGTGTAAGAGATGACTGTCATTTAACATAGATTAGGAAAAAAAATTTGCTTGACTGAATTGAATTTGATTTTTTTTTTTTTTTTTTGGGTTGGTAGTTACCTAACACATTTGTTGAAGATTCAAAAGAATGTTGCTTCTTGTATGATAGGATTGCTGAATTGTTTGATTTTTTTTTTATTAAAAAAAAATGCTTCTAATTTATATTAGAGAAAGGGAATGTAAGTAAAATGTTTCAACCATAAAATTTTACAAGGAAAAAAGTAAAAATTTTGTTTTCAACCATAAAATTTGCACGATTTTTTTATTTTCATACCTAAAAGTCTATGCTTTAATTTTTTTTTTTTTTTTTTTGGGTCCCAAGGCTATTAAAAACTTTACATTTTTTTTTAAGTAACTATCTTTTTTTCCATCCCTAAACTTTAAAGAAAATTTTCATATTGTACACGTGGCCAATAGTTGCATGACAAGTGATCACTTCATGTGTCTTTTTTTCTTCTTTTTTGTTTTGTTTTGCTTTATGATCATAATGCAAAAACACCCTTTGGGGTTTGGGTAGTTGCAAAAACACTTCATAGGGTTTCAGTTTTTCTTTATGACTCCCTAAGGTTTCCATATTTGCCAATTTGACCCTAGAGGCTAATTTTAGAATTTGTGTTGACTACGGATGGAAAAATCACATGATCATATTAAGAAGACTCAACAATTGATTTGTGTCACTGGTCACATGATCTTTTTGTCCATAAAAGCTAATGAAAGCTAGTCCTAAAGGTCAATTTGGTGAATATGAAAATCTCAAGGAGTTAAAAGAAAAAGTTATAACCTCATGGGACATTTTTGAACTTACCCAAACTCTAGGGAGTGTTTTTACATTTAAGCCTTATTTAATTTTTTTTTTTAATATATACATATATATATATATATATTTCTTTTATGTGGTAGTCTAAGTCAGACCTGTTAAATTCTCTAATAGGACCTAGTTAAACATGTAAGATAAAGTTTAATGAGAATAAATAGAATGACAAAAGATGTAATATTTCAATAATTTAGGAACTTATGAGAGAACATTTTAAACAAACTTTAAATAACTTTTAGGGAAGGAAACAATATTTTATTATTATTATTATTTATATCTATATAATAATCTATATATACATTATTAAGAAAATACAACTTCTTGATGTGCACATTTTAAACGGTTTGAAATACTCTCACACATCATCAATCGCGTCCAAGCCACGGTACTTGGGTGCCCCTAATCCATGTAACCTGGAATCCATTAGCTGGAGGTTTATCTTGATGTGCCCCTAAATCCTGTACTTGGGTGCTTTCCCATCGCAATCTTTTCGCATTGCTGCCTTCTTACTTTGCAGCAGCAATAGTTCATCATTTGCCCAAAAAAAAAAAAAAAAACGTGTGACTGATATTGGCCAAGTTTAAGATCTATTTGAAAACTTGCTAGCAGTATCAATTTATAGAACCATAGCTAGGGGTGTTCACTAAACCGTAAAAACCGCACCAAAACTGCCCGCAAAATGGCATAACCGCACCACACCGCAAGTAATAGTGCACCGCATGGTGCAGTGCGGTTTGCGGTTTTATAATAAAAAAACCACACAAACCGCACCGCACCACACCTTCTCTATATATTAATATATTTAATTATTTTTAATATTAAATATATTATTAATAGTTTAATAACCCTAGTTTTCAAATAAAAAATAATAATAATAGTTTGATAACCTTAGCAAGTGTTGATTAGCCCAAAATAAACAAAAACTAGCTCAATAGTTTAAAACTTGGACTAAAACAAAGGGAAAAATAAGTTTTGGGCTGGGTAGAAAAAGCCCAAAATTTGAAAAATATACCAACTTCAAATCATTCAAACCACATTTTATACACCGCACCGCACCATACCACACCTCACGTGTGACCACAAAAATAAGGTGCGGTGCAATTATAATTTTAGCTAAACCGCACCGTAAAGTGTGGTGCTAAAAATGGCCCAAAACCGCACCGAACCGCACCATAGCGATCCAAGCGGGGTGATTAAATTTTTTAACTAGGGGTATATATGACATTTCACATGATATAACATTTAAAAAAACAATGTTCCGTAAAAATTTGAGAGGTTCGAACCTAGGATGTCAAGGTCTACAACTCATTCCAAACCTCCAACCATTAGATTGCACCTTGACGGGTTTTTATTTTAGATATGTAAAATTTTATTCTATCTATATAGAGATCTTTACACTCATCATTGAGACAAATGTAATAGTAAAATTAATAATAATAGGCTTCATGAACCATTCTGACATTTATTTTGTAAAAAGTCATTTCTTGTCTTCACTTTTTCTCCCACACAGCGTAGTCCTTGCCAGAGGCAGCAACCTGGAAATTTGAGGGAACAAGGTTTCCAAGATCCAACTTTGGCCCAATCTTCATAATGATCTTGTCATCAATCCTAGCCATATATAAATCGGCTTGAGACGCTAAAATATTCACAGTGCTTTTGGTGTTGATCCCATTCCTTGATCTAATCGCAATCCATTTGCTTAATTCATCCTTTAGACCCCATTCAAAGAAGTGATCATAGAACTACACAACATAAAAACAATCTCTTTTAGTCAACAAAGTAGTTATAATACCGTGATGGATTATTAGCCATCATTAAAATGAAAAAGTATATAAAACAACACTAACATCCAGTCCTTAATCCCAAAACTTTGAGGTCAACTATGAATCCTCAACAGACAAAATCAAGTTAGTCACATTTATTCTTTTTTATCAAATAGAATGAAAAGGTGTATAGGCATAAACCAAAAAAAAGAAAAAAGAAAAAAAGAAAAAAAGAAAAAGGATAGAAATTACTATGGTTGGGGTCCCAGGATGGGTGAGAATGTAAACATATCCCAGCATGACTTTATCAGAGGGGAATGGCCAAAGTTTTTGAGTAGACCCGGTATCATGATTATCAATAAAAGTCACAGAATTTTCTGGCTTTATTCCAATCAGCCCTGGTGGCTTCCCATTAGAGTCCTTTAACCTCCATAACTCTCCTTCCACAGCTGCTTGAAGAATCCCTTTGGTTGTGAAATCAAAGGCAGTGACAGCCCCACCAGCAGCCCGAATCCAATCAGCTAACGCACCACGGTGTGCATCCTGGTTGGGATTAGGCTTGCCATCATTCCCATAGGAAAGGGAATTCCAATTCTCTCCAACTGCAAATTCTGGTTTAGTTTGTTCCATATAGGTCTTTGTTATACTGGGGGCATATCCTCTCACAAAATCAAAACGCCATCCATCGAATCCAATTTCAGTCTTTAACCAATTCATCCACTCTGACAACTCTTTCTGTACCTGTGGATTAAGATGATCAATATCAGGTGCACCACCAAAGTCCCCTCCAGAGTCAAGATTCCCTGTGCCATCAGAATAGGCTGTGTCATCCTTGCAAATGAAGGATGGTCCCCAATCAAGACGTCCGTCTGGAGTTCCACCTTCAAAGATGCACCATATTCCTCTCCCATCTTGCTTCTCAGCAGTTCTGTGGTTTATCACTATGTCAGCAATGGCTTTAATTCCTTTCTCATGGAGAGCCGCAATCAGTGACTTCAATTCATTCTTAGATCCATATTTTGAGGCATCGAGATCATATAGCCTTCCAGGCATGTATCCTAGAATAAATTAAGCAAGGAAACAACATACATTTAGATTGAGAATATCTTATCTGTTCTCTTATTTGAGACCAAAAGATGGAAACATATAGATGATAAAAATAACCATTTTCCATAACTCAAACATTATCCATACTCAAGTTGTTCCTTTTTTCTTTCTTAATTAGACAATCATGCATTCCCCAGGAATGAGATAAGACGCACAAAGTGTTGGGAAAGACTACCCACTTCTTGGTGAGAGCAAAATCTCAACCAATATTGTCAACCAAGTGTGAATTCACTTAGCCACAATAGATACCAAAGTTAGGCTAGCAAGATATGCAATATGGAATCTAAGAGACATATCATCAATCATTAGAAGGCACACACAATGTACACGAGATCTACATGATTTGGAATTAAGCCTACATCCTCGGGTTGAGTTTTGAACAATTCACTATAATCAAAAAGTTATAGTGGTCTACTATTCAAGTTCTATTACACAACAATCTTGGAGAAATACAAGATTACCTCAAGAAATTTTACAAAACCCAATTTCACCACAATGGAATCTTCCTATCAACTCGTTTAAAGACCCTAAACACCTATTAGACACTTGTTTCAATGGCCTGAGCAAGAAAAGCTCACACACAAAACCTTACCTCTCA
>JARYZH020001916.1:0-20752 GCA_030021035.2 Notholithocarpus densiflorus | reverse complement strand
TTTAATGGTAGTGAAGAAGAATTTCAAATAGGCAATGAAGTTTTTGGAGTCTAATTAAGTGGAATCGTTAATTTTTGAAGTGTCCCATATGATAAAAATTACTCTATTTTCATTTTCTTTGTCCTACCTAACAAAACAGAGTATCAGTAGTGGTTGGCCATTTGAGTTTTATGCTAAAAATTCAATTTTTGCTTCAAGAAAACTAAACATAGAAAAATCTGGGCTTTTGTTGTAAATTTGATAAGCTTAATTGCTTTAAACTTGAAGGTTAATTTCTTTAATCTTAATTGCTTAATTGCTGTGATGTAGGAATGAAGGATGTTCTGGCGAGCTATGTGTTTGGGAAGAAGAAGACAACAGAAGTTGCTCACTTGTAAGTACTTAAAGACTGGAATCCTTGAAATATTGATTTTATATAGTTGTATATTTGGTTTGCCATTTTGATTCTTTACAAAGATTTTAAACCTTGCTAATTCGGATTAAGATGCAGTTGATTAGAAGGAGATAGAAAAAATCGCTTCACCACCTTTTTTGCACTGAGCCTTTTGTTTTTGGTACCTCTTGAGCAATTTTAGGAGGTTTTTCCTCTTTGACATTAGCTAGAAATTCTGTTGCTTGGTCATGAGGTATTCTAAAAAACATTTTTCTTTTTTGTCCTTCTAAGTTTACTTAAGTACATGTTCTTTTTCCTTAAATTTGGATTGATTATCCAGCTGTGTATTATTCTAGTAGGATAATATATTTGGCATGTTGTAGTTCATTTTATACATACAAACTATGGCTCTTGAAAGGTGAACTTGTGAGGAAACTTTTTGTTGTCTTGAATTGTCACCAGTCCTACTTTACTAGTTTTGCCCAAATGTTAAGCAACATCAAAACGAAGAAGACAGATGCAAGCATTGAAGTGAAGGGTGTTTGAAGAATTAGCTCAGGCAGAGAGGCAGAGCAGTGAAACAGGGTATTGGAAGAATATACATGAAGCTTGCTAAACGACCGAGATACCTGAATTATGGTATACGACTTGTAGTTTAGTTTAAATTAATTAGAAGATGTATATATGGACACGTGTAATACTGGGATTGGTTGGATAGGTAGTTTAGAGTGGATCTGTATAATGTGGAGTGAGTTAGATATAGCAGTTATGCTCTCTTGTGTGAATTGTAGTATATATATATATATATATATATATATATATACATTGTACAGTTAGTTCTTGGATCAATCAAATCAATACAATTACAGAATTTCACTCTTCAATCTTTTCTCTCTAGCTTTTACTCTCTCTTCCCTAGCTCTCTGTTTTCCTTATAGTTTTGCATATCATTTTGTGTTCTATACGTGAGTTAATCATATTAAATAAGATGAATATGTGCACTAAATTTGGCTTGCTTATATATGATACATATAGACATAGCCATTCTCCCTCTTTTGTGATGGAAGACAAAAATATTACAACAATTTATACATATCTAATGTATTATAAGTTTCTATAACGGTGCAAAATTAATTTCATAGAGATTGATATCACAAATAAAATTAACTACTTGACTTGCTAATAGGCTAATACCCAATGACATTCTACCCTTATTTTTTTGATAATCTAATAGTTTGGGAAGAGTGAGAATTTGAATATTGGATATGTTTGTTAGAAACATTAAAAAGAGTCAACTAATTGAACTATAAGGCATTCTATCCTTGTTGATAGCTATTGCTTGCATATTTGATCCCGCTTGTATAAGAGTGCAGAGTTAATTAAAAAAAAAATTGATGTATTGTTATTTATGAAGTATCATCCATGGGAGTAGTCATTGTGTTGTGCTGAGTTTATTCTCCGATTTATTTACTTTATATCTTTATTTTTAAGCAAAATAAGTTAATCCAGTGAAACTAGACTCATCAACAATCCTAGAAAGACCAAAGGACCAACGTTGCTTTTGTTCGCAGCCCCTGAAGAGCAAAATGATGACCTTCCACGGGATAAGTTATGAGTAAAAAGCGTTAAAACACCTTCAGTAGTTAAAAAAGCATGAATAGGAATCATACGGTAAAGAAAAACTTGGAAATATACTTAGTAGACAAGATTCTAAAATGCATAACAACAACTAATATAAAGTTTTGGCCCTTGAAAACCGGGCAAAGTAGACAAGAGTTCCAAAATAAAACAAAAAACATCTAAAAGAAAAAAATTAAGCACGGGGCTGTTCCTCAGTAGTGGGTGCGGCTGTGGAGTTGGGTCCTGATCCCGCAATAGGGCCAGCTCCTTCAATCACGTGGATGGGGGATTCGTCGTTGATGATTGCTTGAATCTCGGGATTAGGAATGATGATGAGTTCTTCAGGAATTGGGATGCTGCTTTCCTGCCTAAGGGAGGAGGAAGACTCCACTTGCATCTTGTCAAGTGCAGCAAACCATCCTTTGGAAAAGTAGACTCGAAGGTTTTGCTGTACTTGTGGCCTCACGGAAGAGATGCAGTCGAGCTGGCCTTGATTGTAAGACTTTTGAATCCTGGCCTCATCATCTGCCTTATAGCTTTTCAACTCGGCCTCCTTTTCTGCAAGAGTTTTCTTTACTTCCACGAGCTCTTTCTCCAAAGCTTCCTTCCTTTCAGTGATGGCCTTGGTGTTTTCCTCTGCCTCAGCTCTGAGCTTCTCGGATTCAGAAACTTTGCTCATCGTGTCAGAAATTTTCTTTAAAAGATCCTCATTATCAGCATGCAGCACTTCAGCCCTAGTCTTGACTGCAAGAAACCTCTCCTCAATAATCGCCGAGCATTGATAGCCCTGACAAAGTTATAAGGAAAAGATTGATTGAACTTACAAAATCCTTCAAAAAGAAATAAGAAATGCAGTGAGACTTTGGATTACCATGACGACTTCCCTTTTCATGTTCAGTAGCAAGGTGTCATCATCCCATTTTGCCGAGTGCTTCATGTCTTTGGGAAGTAGAAGGGCCTTCCCCACACACTCAGCGACTTTTCCTCCACGGCCTTACTCTGTCTGTGGCAGGAAGAGCCTCCCCATCCACCATAAACGCCTTCATGTAGGCAGGTGCACCCATATAGAGAGAATTTTAGCACAAGCTGGCACAAAGAACTTTAAGCCAAAGCTAGTTTTGTCTTCTAAATGCTCAGAATGCCCCTTTATAGAGAGCACCATCTAGCAATATTGAATTTGAAGTAGATCAGAATTTGTTTCACAAATATGCTACACTCGAAGTAATGGCATCTGTTTCATAATAAGGCTAAAACTACAACCTTACTCAATATCCTCTATGCTTGTAAAATTTCTAGAAAATTAAAGTTAAATACCCTCCTCCATCGAGAGAGAGCGCCCGAATCTCCGCGCAACACACACACTACATGCGCACAATCAGCGGGAGGGGCCCCCAACAGGCCCTGCGTGCGCGTGAGCGTCGCCATGGCAGGTGGTCCAATAAAGGCCCAACGACGGCGACGGTTTTCCGCTCCGATTGAGGTCGGGCGTCGACAAATGCCATAACATCATAGGTCACAAAATCAACTCAAGGTGTCTAATAATGAAATTCACCAGAGCTGACAGGCTTACGCCCCACTGATCCTTCCTCCATGGTTTTTCTGTAAGTCATTAATTTTCCTTTCCAAACCGATTATCTTGTCTGCAAGCAGCTTCTTCTCTATTTCACACTCCTCTAACTGCTCTTTGTACTTTAACATTTTAGAGTTAGTTGAATCAATCTTTTGAAAATGGTTTTGTAATTTTCTTCTCTCATCTAGCTCATGGCTCTTTTTCTGAAGCTCCGGTTGGAGTTTATGATGTAGAACAGACAGCACATGCCTTCCTAGAGCAGCAGGGGCGCAGGAAGTCACAGCGCAAGATCAAGGGGGGTGCCAGTAGGGGCCATCGGGGTAACAGTGTCGGAATTGCATGAAATTTGGCAAGTTGAAGGGAAACGACATTCTGATCTAGATTCATGATGCCATGAGCGTCGCCAAAATTTAGGCGAATTCCTTCATTAAGGCCCTGATAACAGTGTTTTTGCTATTTATAGTGATATTTGTTTTTCCTTAATAACTTTTAGTTTAAAAGTCAGAATAAGGTCCCGTCTGTTTTGGGACGACCCTTAAGGTCAGTAGTTTATGATTCTGCATTTAACTCAATTTTTCCATTTTTGGTAAAATTTGGTATTTTTGTCACCTAATCGCGTAATTAGTGCGAATTAGGGTTTTACACGTTTTTCTTAGTATTTATATGTTTTGTAGCCGTCAGAGGCAGATTAGACTATTATCAATAAACACAGACGTTTTGTCAAATTTTCTTCTAGTGGATTCCAGTTTTATTCTCCTTGTGAATTCAGGGAAACCTCTCGTGGATTCGAGGTTTACTATCAGGAACTAACAGTTTAGTTTTTGTTCCATCAAGAGAGCATCGTGTGTGCTTTCTTTAGGCTTCCGCGACATCAATTTACGAGCATTATGTTCAAAACATTCCAATTTGGCCATAAGTAATTCCTTATGTTTTTTTATTCTCTCTCAATAGCTGTAGATTATCTGAAAATTCCAAGTCAAGCCGATCAATCTTTTTGACTAAATTTTCTCTACTACTTTTTGTCTCTTTCTTCTAAGCTCATCTTCGAGCTCATCAACTTTTTCCACAAGGCATTGACGTGACCAGGTTTCTCTCCAACAGGATGCAGATTTGGACTAGCTAATGTGGCAGATTTTACATTGGAAGGAAAATTTGATGCAGTGGGGACACTAGAAGTAGGAGAGTCAGAGCTTGAGGCTTGAATTAAGTTGGATCCTTTCTTATCCTCCATGCTCCCACTAAAATGGATGTTTTTCACTTCAGAAGTATTTGAAAGTTTGTTTCCAAATTCTACATTACCAGGCAATAGACAAAAGTTATGAAGAAATGAAAGCATTTGATATAATTTGTACACAACATCTATTTTGACACCATGATAAACTACTGGTTTGGAACACCTCATATCAAATGATAAACTACCACTTGTCCAAAAATTGAAGCCCTTACGTAGAATGAATTTAATCATTTTACTATTATTGTAAAATAGGCAATTATGAATCTAAGTTGAATCGACCAAATTAATCTAAGCTGAATTTAATCACAAATTAACAAAATTAGTAGATTCAAACAAATCAAGAACTTGTGAAGTGACAAAAGATCATCAAAAACTTCACCAAACTTATTGCAACTACTTATGATTTACAATTATAGAAATAAAATAAAATTAAAAAAAAAATGTCTTAGACCTCTATTCATTCTAAATGCTCTAATACCAAGTGGAAATCCTGGTTTAGACCCCTATGTAAATTATTCAGAGGAATTATTGATTTGCCTCAATTAAGTAATCCACAAGATTATTATATTTTCACCACAGTTAATCAATCACCAAATGATAATGAAACTGAACATAAAAGAAAAGGAAATAGAGACTTACCAGGTGAAGTTATTGAATCCCTTCCTTCTTCTACCTCGCTGCTTTTACGTCCATGATTTATAATCAATTCATTAATTTTCAATTTTAAACCAATTATTTTGTCCACAACCAGGTTCTTCTCTTTCCTATACTCCTTCAACTGTTGTTTGTTCTTTGATATTTCAGTGTTATCCCAATCAATTGTTGCCATAATTGGGCTCCTAATTTTCTTCCTTCCTCAACCTCATGAATCTTTTTCTCAAGAACCTCTCAGAGTCCATGAGCTTTATTTTTGGAATGTTCTGATGCAACTGTAAGCAATTTCTTATCTTTTTTATTATCTTCTAATAGCTTGTAAGCATCTGAAATTTTGAGTTAAGCCTTTCACAATAATACAGCATTGGAATTTGGCTACAAATTCAGACGCAGAGGCCATGCAAATATAACATAAAACTATGCTTCACAGATGGAGTGAGGACGACAGTGGTGACTCCAAGGTCCTCGGGGGTAAAGGGAGGAGGAGAATTGCTGCGATATCGCCCTTCTTCTCGGTGAGCATGTTCTGAGGGAGATAGTATGAACCCCTGGCAGCGAATGTCAATGTACGGAAGCAGTGGATGCTTTGATGTAATAGCCTTCCCCAATGGTTGAAAATGACGGTACACGGGAGAGTACCCAAGGATCAAATAAGCTGCCCGGAGTGTACTGTCAGGGTGAGGGTAGATAGGAGATCTTAACAATCTATTCAAGTCCGTGGAGTTGATCAATGGCCTTTTCTTCTTAAATGCGGGTCCTTTTGAAAAGGAAGTAAATAAAGTTTAGACACAATGAATGCTAACAATTTCTCGGGAATGTAATAAATTAAAAATACGATAAGTTACTAAAACAAATTGATTGAGTCCTACAAAATCTACGCACCTGCTTTGCCCGCCTTAGTTGGGCAATGGATCCCACTAGGGCACCAGTTTCCCGAGATGACTAAATAGTCTCCATTTGTTTCTTTGTCAGTATCCGAAAGACCAGAAATGAGCCTCACTTCCCCGTGGCGGGTCTTAAAGTAATACCCCGAGGTCTAACTATCTTGGAAACTGTACACATAGTTGATATCATGCTCGGTAAGGTTCAATCCGAGCCTTTTGTTAAAGGTGTTTACGCTACTAATGACCCTAAAGACGTTAGGGGTGCACTGATCGGGACAGACCTTAAAATGACAAAGAAAATTGGTAAGGAGGTCACTCATAGGAATCCTAACTCCTCCTTCTACTATAGCAACAAGTGGAAGTACTACCCTACCCATTCCTCTTGAGAATATTACCTCGTCTTCCGAGCAATAGCTCACCTCAACGTCATTAGGGAAGTTATACTTCCTCCTAAACTCAGCTAATCTCTCGGGTGTATCAACCATCGATTTGAACTTCCCCATAGTAGGCAAAGATTAAATCTAAAGAGTAAAGGAATAGACAGACTTACAAGATAATAGGAAAGCAAATAAAAAGAAGGTCGCTGGAAATCGCCGGAGGGCCGTCGGAAAAGAAGGTAGGAAAAAGATGAGAGGGAAAGAAAGTTTGTAGTGTTTGAAGATAGAAGAACGTAAAAAGAACCAGAAATGAGGTCTGAGGTCTCCCTTATATAGGCAAAAGGGGGTAGAGGAAGGGACAAAAGAGACCCTTCCTTTCTCGTCCTTTTATTCGCTTTCCAATAGACCCATCTAACCGTCCATTCAAAGACACGCGCAGAAGATTGTTGTATCACTATAAGTGTGTGTTACCGAGGGAAGGGAAATAAATAATCAGTGATATGATTGATTTCAGTGGCACAATAACCCATTTCTAAATCAACGATTATAATCCAAAATCAAGACCCAATCTAACGGTGACTGATATCTTTCACTATCTCTAATGAGGAGTCTCTTCAGTTTTCACTTCAGACTCTCAGGCTCCGTTTGGGAGTTCATAAGGGAATTGAATGGAATGGAATGAAATGATCATAAAGGAATGGAAATGAATGGAATGGAATGGAATGTATTTAAGTAAGGGAAAGGAATGGAAAAGAATGGAATGGAATGGAATTAAGTAACCTTGATTGGATGTTTTAAAATAAAGGAATGGAAATGAATGAAAATGAATGGAACATAAGTAATCTTGTTTGGGAGCAACATGGAAGGAATGAAATAGAATCATTTTATGACAATATTACAATTAGAACCCTATTTTAAAATAAAGGGTTGAATATGTAGGGGTATTTTGAGAGTTTTAGTAAAAAAAATCATTAAATCTAATTCCATTCCCTCCCATTCCTCCCAATTTCGGGGGGAATGAAAATTTGAAGTTTTAAGAGAATAGAGAGGAATGAGTGTTCTCTCCTACCCATTCCATTCCCTCCCACTTAAACTCCCAAACAAGGGAATGGACTTTCCATTTCCTCCATTAAAACTCCCAAACAAGGGAAGGGAAGAATATTCTAAAATTATTCTTTTCATTCCTTTCCATTCCATTCCATTCCCTCATTCCAAACGAGGCCTCAGTCTCAGAGTTCAGATTGAAAGGTTCGTGGTCATGGCTTCACCTTCACGCTTCTTCCCCTTTTCACGCTTCCTCACCTCTTCGCTTCTTCAGTCTTAGTTCTCTACTTGGCTCTCTCACAGTCTCACTTCTCTATTTGGTATTTTGGTTGGCTCTTCAACTCTCTCTAAACCGATTCTCCAAATCCAAACCCTAGCCGCCACCGCCGCTGCCTTTGTCCACTCCTCTCTCCGTAGCAACCGTTGGTGTTTAGTCCTCACCCCGCCGCTGTGTACTCTTCATTGAGTCAGTTCTTACTCCAAATGCTTAGGTAATTGTTCTCTATTTCTCATCTTTCTTTTTTGCTAGTCTCGTTGATTTCATTTGTTATGGAAATCAAATACCTTGAAACCCTAACTATCTTACTTTTGTTCTTTTTTTTTTTTTTAATCAATTTTGATCCTGTTTTAATTTTATAAAGGATTGAAAGCTGACTCGAAGTAGCGTTTTCTGCCTTCAAGTTCGAAACCCATATACCCACCGTTTTCTTTAAGGTATGGTTTTTGCTTTCCTTTGTGTTTAGTGTTGAAGTTGAGGTTTTTTTTCTTTTCTTTTTTTGTTTGAGTTGCTGCTTGATAAGGATAATACACCAATCTGGTGTAATCTTTTATGTAAATCATGTATTCTTTGTTTAGTGATTAATCTGCTATGTAAATCATGTTATGTTAGTGTTTAGTGTTTAATCTGCAATGTAAATCGTGTATTATGTTAGTGTTTAGTGTTTATCTGCTATGTTAGTGTTTATAATGTAAGCACTGTAAAAGGACAATCAGAGCTATCCTTAACTTATAGAAATGCATTTGCTGAAGAACTACAAATAGAAACTTGCAAAGATGGATGTAATAAATTAATATTAGAAGTGCTTAATTAGCTATTTATACATATTTACACGCATGGATCTATAATACATAGATATGATACAAAGAATGAAATGTTATATAGCGTATCATGAACTGTTTTTGTCATACTTGGCCATGTATCTTGCCTCAAAATCTCAATGCAAGAATCATTGCGAGTGTAGTTGCCATGTGTGCCAACTTAAGTTTTTCTTCAAAAATAGCGCTCCAACGAACCATTGTTGCCCCCAAAAGGCGTCACAGCTGGTTTTCAAAGGGGCTCTAATTCAATATATTTTCCAAAAAGTTTCGATCTTTCAATGAAGGAATTGATTGCAGAGTAATCATGTGGAAGCATTCTGCATGAAATCACTAGTTGGTATGAGTATGTGAATCGTTGCACATACACTCAGGGACAGGATACTTTGTAACGTCCCTTCCCGCTTTATTAGTCCCCCTCTCTGGCTGCCCTAAGGATTCATTGCGTAATTCCTTTATGATGCTGTTGAATTCTGCTTCCGGTAAAGAAGAGTTCAAAAAGTAAGGGGGCATCTTTCTTTTGTTTGGGGTTATATGCTTCTTGTGTCCTGCAAAGGCCCGGTGTCCCTGTATAATATATACAACAAATTTCAGCCTTCATAAATGGAAGCATAAAACTTATATTTGAGGTTCTAAATTTATAGAGTTAAGATCATTAATGATCCATTAGACTGCTTAAAAGATGGACAAATAGAAAATAAATTTTGGATGTTTTAAGATTTCAAATTCAGCAAAACTTTCCTCCCACCTGCTCTGAAGGCACAGGCAGTATATAGGTTCCCATAGAGTCGTAGAAACATTCATGATTGAACAAAAACTAAAATTACGTAACCAGTGAGGTACTAAAACAGTAACACGTACAAAAATGGTGTTTTTTTTTTTTGGCTCACATTATGGTTAGCTTTTTACTAAAACCTTTTTTCTTTGGACAAATAACTCAAGCCATACATCCTATTTTCTCCAAAATAATTATCCAAGAAAGAAAAGAAAATGACAAGCACCTTTTAATGTTGTAATTTCAGATTGTAGAAACTTTTATTGCCTACTTTTCAGTCTTTCTCAAGGAAATTGAAGTATAAGAGCTTAAAAATTTGCTTAATTATTTGATGCAGGACCGTTAAGAAAGTTCCACCCTATACTAGGTTTCTTGATGAATTCTTGAATAAGAGTGATGTTTAAGAGTTTAGGTTAGAAGAGAATGAAAGTTGACGGCGGGAGGAAATATACCATGTTTCGAGTGTATGCTTCCTCTCTCTCACAAACTGGTGGGACCCATTAGTTGTGGGTCCCACCAGCTGTGAGAGAGAGGAAGCATACACCCGAAATAAAGTGTATTTTCTCCTAGCTTTGGGATGGCTTTGAACATTTCAGGAATTGCAAGAAGACAACAGCCCGGATTTTGTGGTTGCGGTTGTCTATTTCTAAATCTCTGAGTATTTGTTATCTATGTGGTTGATTTTAACAAAAGTAAGTTTATTGATTAGTTTTTTGTTTGTGGATAAAAGGAAATATCTCACTAATAGGTTAAATGTTAACTAAGTTCTTTTTCACTTGTGTTAAGAGCAGAAAATTGTGAATTTTAAACTGGTAGGACCCTATATTCATCAGTTCAAGTGTAGCAATGCCAGACTGCCAAGCATTTACCAGTTTTCTCCCTTATTTACTACTACTTTTTGCTGCATCATATTGGTAATATGGTTCTAGGAAGAATCTGAAACTGGACATAAAAACATGGTTTTGTGTCTACTCTAAGTAAACTTTGACATCTCAGTTTTAAATTTTAAACCTTTTTTTTTTAATTTTTTATTCACCTTGGTTTCTCTACAGTTGATCTTAGAAGGGCTAAGGAGGAAAAAAACACAGCTCAAACTTTCATTTTTGAAAACACCGCATTTCAAAATATACATCATTTGATAATGATTTTCAATGCAGCAAGCACCATGGCTGTGGAATGTTTGAAAGTTCAAATTTGCAATGACAATGCCATAACATTATAGGTCACAAAATCAACTTAAGGTGTCTTATAATAATATTCACCAGAGCTGACAGGCTTACGCCCCGCTGATCCTTCCTCCATGGTTTTTCTGTAAGTCATTAATTTTCCTTTCCAAACCGATTATCTTGTCCGCAAGCAGCTTCTTCTCTATTTCACACTCCTCTAACTGCTCTTTGTACTTTAACATTTTAGAGTTAGTTGAATCAATCTTTTGAAAATGGTTTTGTAATTTTCTTCTCTCATCTAGCTCATGGCTCTTTTTCTGAAGCTCCGGTTGGAGTTTATGATGTAGAACAGACAGCACATGCCTTCCTAGAGCAGCAGGGGCGCAGGAAGTCACAGCGCAAGATCAAAGGGGGGTGCCAGTAGGGGCCATCGGGGTAACAGTGTCGGAATTGCATGAAATTTGGCAAGTTAAAGGGAAACGACATTCTGATCTAGATTCATGATGCCATGAGCGTCACCAAAATTTAGGCGAATTCCTTCATTAAGGCCCTGATAACAGTGTTTTTGCTATTTATAGTAATATTTGTTTTTCCTTAATAACTTTTAGTTTAAAATTCAGAATAAGGTCCCGTCTGTTTTGGGACGACCCTTAAGGTCAGTAGTTTATGATTCTGCATTTAACTCAATTTTTCCATTTTTGGTAAAATTCGGTATTTTTGTCACCTAATCGCGTAATTAGTGCGAATTAGGGTTTTAGACGTTTTCCTTAGTATTTATATGTTTTGTAGCCGTCAGAGGCAGATTAGACTATTATCAATAAACACAGACGTTTTGTCAAATTTTCTTCTGGTGGATTCCAGTTTTATTCTCCTTGTGGATTCAGGGAAACCTCTCGTGGATTCGAGGTTTACTATCAGGAACTAACAGTTTAGTTTCTGTTCCATCAAGAGAGCATCGTGTGTGCTTTCTTTAGGCTTCCGCGACATCAGTTTACGAGCATTATGTTCAAAACATTCCAATTTGGCCATGAGTAATTCCTTATGTTTTTTTATTCTCTCTCAATAGCTGTAGATTATCTGAAATTTCCAAGTCAAGTCGATCAATCTTTTTGACTAAATTTTCTCTACTACTTTTTGTCTCTTTCTTCTAAGCTCATCTTCGAGCTCATCAACTTTTTCCACAAGGCATTGACGTGACCATGTTTCTCTCCAACGGGATGCAGATTTGGACTAGCTAATGTGGCAGATTTTACATTGGAGGGAAAATTTGATGCAGTGGGGACACTAGAAGTAGGAGAGTCAGAGCTTGAGGCTTGAATTAAGTTGGATCCTTTCTTATCCTCCATGCTCCAACTAAAATGGATGTTTTTCACTTCAGAAGTATATGAAAGTTTGTTTCCAAATTCTACATTACCAGGCAATAGACAAAAGTTATGAAGAAATGAAAGCATTTGATATAATTTGTACACAACATCTATTTTGACACCATGATAAACTACTGGTCTGGAACACCTCATATCAAATGATAAACTGCCACTTGTCCAAAAATTGAAGCCCTTACATAGAATGAATTTAATCATTTTACTATTATTGTAAAATAGGCAATTATGAATCTAAGCTGAACCAACCAAATCTAACCTGAATTTAATCACAAATTAACAAAATGAGTAGATTCAAACAAATCAAGAACTTGTGAAGTGACAACCTAGTACATAATCTGCTTTTAAACCAGACTGTAAGTTCCTGAAAATCATCAAAAACTACATCAAACTTATTGCAACTACTTATGATTTACAATTGTAGAAATTAAAAAAAAAAAAAAAAGTTTTAGACCTCTATTCATTCTAAATGCTCTAATACCAAGTGAAAATCCCTGTTTAGACCCCTATGTTAATTATTCAGAGGAATTATTAATTTGCCTCAATTAAGTAATCTACAAGATTATTATATTTTCACCATAGTTAATCAATCACCAAATGATAATGAAACCGAACATAAAAGAAAAGGAAATAGAGACTTACCAAGTGAAGTTATTGAATCCCTTCCTTTTTCTACCTCACTGCTCTTATGTCCATGATTTATAATCAATTCATTAATTTTCAATTTTAAATCAATTATTTTGTCCACAACCAGGTTCTTCTCTTTCCCATACTCTTCAACTGTTGTTTGTTCTTTGATATTTCAGTGTTATCCCAAACAATTGTTGCTGTAATCGGGCTCCTAATTTTCTTCCTTCCTCAACCTCATGAATCTTTTTCTCAAGAACCTCTCGGAGTCCATGAGCTTTATTTTTGGAATGTTCTGATGCAACTGTAAGTAATTTCTTATCTTTTTTATTATCTTCTAATAGCTTGTAAGCATCTGAAGTATTGAGTTAAGCCTTTCACAATAATACAACATTGGAATTTGGCTACAAATTCAGATGCAGAGGCCATGCAAATAAAACATAAAACGATTAATTAGGTCTCAATGAACGACAGATAACTTTAAACAGGCAAGTAGATCAAATAAAATTCCATAATACTTCTCTCCACAGGAGATATTCCAGAGAAAATCCAAAGCCAAACAAAAATATCTTGGAAACAAGAAATATGCGGCCAACATTGGAGCATCCTAACTATGACCTAGGGAAGTAGGCTAGTTCAATCTTCTTCCTCAATGACCTTGGTACCCAATCCCTTTAAGCCCTCTGGAGGGATCTCTGCAACAGTGACTAGTGAGAAAAACTCCTCCTAGCATCTTCTTCATCATTTCTCTTATGCGCAATATAGACATAAACTCTCCTTGGCCCACTCCGAATCCCACAACTCCAAACATGCTTGTTAAGCTTAACATCCACCCTGACAATAGTTGTTCCCATAGCCTTTTGGGCAAACTTCCTGATTTCCTTTATGACATTTGGAGCCCTCTTCTTGAAAGTGCTGCACATGGGATTGGAAAATGGAACGGTTACTTAGTAGTGTCCAAACAACAATGCATTAGCTAACTGGGATACATCAAAAAATCAAGAAAAAATATAGCCTTGTAAAGTGCATATTTTATAAGATGAGTAATAAGGAGAGAGAGCAGTAAGTAGATGGTACAAACATAAACAATTTTAAGAAACAGATAAAGCCTTGTAGAGTAGCATCTTTTATAAGATTAGAGTTTCTCGGTGGAACTTGTAGAAGATCTTAACTTTCAGCCACACAAGGCAGCTGGCTATCTACATGTGTACTAAAATGACATCCAACTCTTGGGAATGTGTATACTCGAGAGAAAAGTTAGGAATTCAACAACTGTAAAGTCATACCAAAGAACTGAATATGTTGCTTACCATTGTAACCCCAAATAAATAGAGAAACCATACATGACTCCAAGAAGTCCTCTGTTAAAGACATAGAAGTATATACTAGTTCCATTTCTCACCCAATACTTATAAAATTATATGTCCATGCATATAGATAAAAGCCAGAGATTGAACTGACAAGAGGCTCTAGGCTCTCCAGAGAGTTCAGGAGACATGAATGAATACTAGAAGAAAACAAGGGCAGGAAATAATGTCATTAAGGCTGCGTTTGTTTCGGCTGAAAATGGATTCGGGAAAACAATTTAC
This sequence comes from Notholithocarpus densiflorus, assembly GCA_030021035.2. Lineage (NCBI taxonomy): Eukaryota > Viridiplantae > Streptophyta > Magnoliopsida > Fagales > Fagaceae > Notholithocarpus > Notholithocarpus densiflorus. Next base: position 6,365 of record JARYZH020001916.1, on the reverse strand, counting down.
ACCATGCCGTGTGTTTGGTTGCGCATGGAAAATATGGTCAAACGGAAAATCATTTCCGTTGACCATAAAATACCCACCCCACACCCGTAAATCATTTTACACTTTCATTTTACCTTTAAACCATTTCCAGAAAATTTCTCTCCTCACTCACGCCAAGCCCAAGCCGAAGGATGGAGAGAGCTATCGCCGGTGAAGCCCAGATCCAGTCCCCGACCCACGGCTCTGTCGGTCTGATCGCGCCGCGAAAACCCATCGCCGATTTGATCGCGCCGCCTCAAACCCATCTCCGATGAACCCGGTCTGATTGTGCTCGCCTTCGCCTCCACCTTGCGATCTCACCTTCGCCTCCGCAGCGCAATCTCGCCTCTAGATCGAACCCAGTCGCCTCCGCAGCGCGATCTCGCCTCTAGATCGAACCCAGTCGCCTCTCTCTCTCTTCCTTCTTCTCTCAATTTGACCGGATTTGATGAATTGGTTTTGTTGGGTTTTGTTTCTTTGGTGTTTATCTACTGAGAAATAATATTATATATTTGTTTGGAAGCTGAGAAAATGTGAGAAAATGGGAGCAACAAGTAGAAAATGTGTTTTTTATAATATTTTCAAAAATACAACCAAACACCAGAAAATATTTTTCAAAACATTTTTTGAAATGCAACCAAACACTTGAAAATATTTTCATTTCCTGAAAATATTTTCACCTGAAAATATTTTACACCCGGAAAATATTTTACACTGAAACAAACGCAGCCTAAAAGTAGGGAATTTTCGCAACGTGATCCCAGTTCATTAAAACTCCTCAAAGCAAAAGTCAATGACCTAGGAAGTACAGACACTTCATTTAGTGTGCTGTACCTATATTGCACATCATTTTTTTTATAGCCACAGACATTCCTGAGGAAACTAAGACTGCAGCAGGCTTCGCGATGCCCACGGCACCTACTTTTGCTACACCCGTAGCCCCTACTCCTATGGGTCTTGGTAATTATTATTGTCTCTTTTGTACTTTCTTCAATTAAGACTTCCATCCTCACATTCGCCCTTACCTTTCGCCAACTTATACTCTACCTTGTGTTTTTTCTCAGGTCCGACTCCTGCTGAGGTGGCTCCAACCTCTCAGTTTGAGGTTGGTAGCAGTTCTGCCATCGCTCCTGACCTGGCGAGTGAGGCTACTGCCTTCTTCATCCGATTTGACTAGCTCGAGACCAACAACCTTGATCTTGTGGACTTCTGGGGTGCTAGAGCTCCTTATGTTGACTTTTATGGCTTCTAGATTCTTGGGGAGTGCATCACCCACTTGGAGGCAGTCTATAACAGCCGTGGGGACTTCATGCAGGGATTTCTTTTTGGTCGATCTGTGAGGGAGCACTTCCTTAAGTTACTGGGGAGTGTGATGAACGACATTGAGCATAACTTCATCGATATTGGGTTTGCCGAGAGGATTCTGCAATGGAGGGCCGCGGTTCAAGAGTTTATTAGGGTTGGGTTTGCTGTGGAGTTTCAACTGGATCACTTGCGAGAGATTGCTCAAGCCTTTTTTATGAAGAAGGTTCAGCCTGCTGTGGATGCCATAGATGCTCGCATCAAGGTTTCGAAGAAGGAGGTGGCAGACTTAGAAGCACATTGTGAGCGCCTCCTTTCCGGTGTTACTAGCCCCAGTCGCTTTGGAGATCAGACCCTTATTTCAGGCCTTTGATTAGACTATTACATTATGTATCTTTATTTCCTTCCCCTATGTTTATTTCTCTCCCCTCTCTCCCTACTCAGTACACTTCTTTATTTCTCTAGCACTTATTTGATAAGTCTGGTATGACTTATATATTTTGGGTTTGTAATCTATTATACCATGTCTGCTACAGCTACTACTATGTTTTTTATGATACAATATGTTTTGCTAATATTCCATGGTCTTCATTACTCTTTTTTTTTTTTGCACTTAATCATCAATTACAAATGAAAACACACTATAACACTTTCTTGTGACATTATCCCTTGCAAGGGTGGTCACTTGAAGGGAAAAAAAAAACATGAAAGAAAGGAATAACTACATAATGTTTCTCAGGCATAATAACGCTTTAACCATTTGCCATTAATGGGGTCCATTAAATCTTTTCCATCCATCTGGGCCAAACGGTAATACCCACTTGCATGTGCTTCCCTTACCACGAAGGGTCCCTCCCATTTTGGCGAGAATTTAGATAGTCCTGTCATACCTAGCCTGACGTGGTCCGCTGTCTTTAATACAAGCTGTCCTTCTGCAAACACCCTTTCTTTAGTTGTCCTGCCATAAGCTTCGATCATCCTTTGCCTGCATCTACAGCTGTGCACTTGGGCTTCCTCCCTTTTTTCGTCCAACCCTTCCAAGTCCTCGCATCTTTCTGTCGCAATGACTTCTTTCTTTTTCTTTTTCTTTTTCTTTCGTGCCTACATAACCTTTAAAGAAGGTATCATCAATTCTGCTGGGCTTATCACCTCCGTTCCATAGACTAAAGAGAAGGGAGAAAATCTTGTGGCAGATTTGGGCGAACTTCTATAGGCCCAAAGGGCGTCTGGCAGATGCATTACCCATCCTCCGGTGTATTCTTGGCTCATCTTGCTGATAATCTTGATGAGGGTTTTGTTTGTTGCCTCCGCCTGCCCATTCCCTTGGGGGTAATAAAGCAATGTCTGATGGTGCTTGATCTGATAGAACTTCAGCATCTTTCTTACCTCTTTGTTGACAAATGGAGTACCATTGTCACTTATGATTCTATGAGGTACTCCAAATCGGACAATTATGTTTTCTTTGATAAAGTTCGCCATAGCTCCTCCCGTGGCTTTGCGGAGTGGTATGGCCTCTGCCTATTTAGTAAAGTATTCCGTAGCCACAAGGATCCATATGTACCCATGAGAAGGTGGATTAACTGGTCCCACAAAATCGGATTCCCATGTGTGAAAGGGCCATAAGGTGACCATGCTATGTAAGTTTTGTGGGTGAGTATGGATTAGGTTGGCTTGCACTTGACAGCTGTGGCATTTTTTTTACAAATTCTGCTATATCCCTCTTCATAGTGGGCCAGTAATAGCCCATCTGCAGCATTCACCGATATAGCTTCTTCTTTCCTTGGTGCTCTCCACATTCTCCTGCATGTACCTCCCTTATCATATCTCCAGCTTCTTCGGGACCCAAACATCATAATGGGTCCTCGTCGTACCCTTTTTTGTAAAGGATTCCCTTAAGAAGTAGTGGATTGCCAGCTTCTTAAGCTTATATCTCTCATTATGCTTTTATGGCAGGACACATTCTGTTAGGTATTGCATGAATGGGTTCTCCAATCTTCATTGGCAAATACGGCATAACTTTCTTCCCTATCTACAGCCAAGTGGCAGGCCTCACACTAGGTTTGGACTAGGTCCGCATCCTTACCCATGTCTGGCCAATAAAAACCCGTCCTCTAGAGCTTGTGGTAAAGACTGATCTCGCCGCAGAACCCACAGGTTCTGCTGTGCACTTCCTTCAGTTTTCTTTGGACTTCTTCACGCCCCACGCATCTTGACAAAATTCCTCCTGGCATTCAGCGATACAGTTCCCCGTTCATTAGGACATAGTCCTTTAATGTCTTTAATTCTACCACATCTCGTTCCTTCAATAGGGCTTCCTTAATGGGAACCCTCCAATCCTCTTAGCATCCTTGCTTTTCTTGGAACCTTTCCTGCAGTATTTTAACAATGGACTCTCTTCGCTTGTTGATTTCAACTCTTGTATCATTTCCTTTAAAGGCTATCTATGAGCCCAACGCGGTCAGCGCGTCTACGTACCGATTTTCGCTCCTCTAAGCGTGCTCTGTCTCAAATGTAGAAAACCTTTCTTCCATTTTCTGGGCCAATGTCCTATACGGGGCCAAACTTGGTTCCTTTAAGGAGAAACTCCCCTTGGCTTGGCAGACCACCAGATTGGAGTCACCTATCACCTTTAAATGTTTGATTCCCATCTCAATGTCTATTGCTAACCCCATGAGATAAGCCTTGTATTCTACGGTATTGTTTGAACACGGAAACTCCAACTTGAATGAGAGTGCCACAGTCTCTTCTCCTTCATGGTAAAGGACCACTCTTGTGCCTCCCGAATTTGCTATAGAAGAGCTGTCGAACTTCATGACCCATTGCTTTTCAGTTACTTCCGCTGCGGCCACTTCTCTTGGAACCTCATCGTCTAGTGGAAATTCCTCTTCTCTTGAAAATTAGGCCAGTAGGTTCGCTATGGCCTGACTTTTTATCGCCTTGGGTGTTCTTGCCTTCAAGTCATATTGCGACAATTGTAACAACCACTGAGATATCCTTCTAAAGAGGATAGGTTGTCGGAGAAGGGCTTTGATTGCATGAGACTTTGTCATCAAATGTATCGGCCAAGAAATAATGATGTAGTTTTTGCGATGCATAGACTATTGCTAGGCGTGCCCTTTTAGCTCTGGGGTAGTAGGTCTCCGCATCTGTGATGCCCTAATTTAATTGATTGTGTGATGTATATGGGTGTGTGATGAGTTCTACATCAAGTATTTACTGGGTGGATCTGGGCTTTATTAACAACTACAAGGAACCTCAATTGTGACTAGTCCTTTTGAGGTATAGCGCAGATGTGGCTAGCACTTTTCCTTGGGTCGTTACATATGGTATCAAAGCCGGCTCGGTAACCCCGTGTGGGCTCAGAGACACTACCCCACAAAGTGGGCCTTAACGAGGACTTTAGAGATTTAAGTGGGGGATATTGTGATGCCCCAATTTGATTGATTGTGTGATGTGTGTGGGTGTGTGATGAGTCCCACATCAGGTATTTACTGGGTAGATCTGGGCTTTATTAACAACTACAAGGAGCCTCAATTGTGACTAGTCCTTTTGAGGTATAGCGTAGATGTGGCTAGCGCTTTTCCTTGGGTCGTTACAGCATCCCTTAGGGTGCAACTTATGTAATAAACTAGTTGTTCGACACCACCTCCATCTTCCTGGGCTATCAAAGCACCTATGGCAGATGGGCTTGAGGCCAAATAAAGTAGTAATGGCTTTTTGCAGATTGGGGATTGTACCGTAGGGAGGTTCGTCATGATCTGCTGTAGCCTTCGAAAGGCTGCCTGCTGCACCTCTCCCCACTCGAAGCCTTATCCCTTTTTGAGTAATTTTATAAAAGTTGAGGTGATTGATGCTAAACTAGGGATGAACCTCCGGATGTAGGAAACCTTTCCCATAAAGCTCTTCAATTTCTTCACTATGGTTGATGGCTTCATGGTTGCTATGGTCGTGGCTTTAGTTAGGTCCACGTCTATTCCTCTGTTGTGGACTAGGAACCCCAAAAATTTCTCGGCAGACACTTCGAAAGTGCATTTCAGTGGGTTCATTCTCAGCTTGAAGAGTCTGCATCTTTCAAATACCTTTCTTAATACTTCAACATGGTCTTCTCGTCTTCTTGATTTCACGACTATGTCACCCATATAGTCTTCTAGCTTGCGGTACATCATGTCGTGGAATATGGCGGTCATCGTGCGCTGGTAAGTTGCACCTACATTTTTCAATCCAAAGGGCATCATAGTGTAGTAAAAATTACCTATGGGCGTTCTAAAGGCAGTTTTCTCTGCATCTTTTGGCGCCATTTGAATCTAGTTGTACCCACTGAACCCGTCCATGAAGGAAAACATGGCATTCCCTACTGTAGAGTATATCAACAAATCCATGTTGGGTAGCGGGAATTCATCCTTGGGGCAGACTCGGTTAAGATTTCTGAAGTCAACACAGCATCGTATTTACCTATTTTTCTTCTTCACTGGTACAATGTTGGACAACCATTGCGGGTGCTGTATGGGTTTGATAAAGCCAGTCGCCAGTAGCTTTTGTGCTTCTTTCATTATCTATTCTAGGGGTGTGCTCGGTTTGGTTTCGGTCGGTTTTTATGGGTATGGCCAACCGAAACCGAATATTTCGGTTTGTGAAATTCTTAACCGAAACCGACCAAAATGGCTGGAAATCAATCAGTTTCAGTGTATTTCGGTTTCAGTCGGTTTCAGTAGGTTTTCGGTTTTCCAAAGAGAGGGTTATTAAGAAAGAAAGATTTTTTTGCATCAAACAGAGATATTATTGAAAGACAAACACATAAAAAACACAGACCCTATTTTCAACACAAAATACAGAGCAACACAGTAAAAACACAAACCTTGTTTTCAACACAAAATACAGAGCAACACATTAAAAACCATAAAACACAAACTAAGATTAGCAGCTACAAAGTTTCTTTAAAACAAACATCACGGGATGACACAAAACCCATGGAATCCCAGTACAAGCATGGGTGATTTGGGATGAGAGAAACAAAATCAAGAAGAAGACATACCATAGCAAGAAAC
>JARYZH020001915.1:0-20752 GCA_030021035.2 Notholithocarpus densiflorus | reverse complement strand
TTACTTATTTTATAACCAACTAATTTTAATTTCACAGGATCAATACCAGTATCATCTGGGAACCTCACAAAAGTTACTGATATTATGCTCCAATATAACAACTTTACTGGCCAAATTCCATCGTCACTTTCAAATCTGAAGTATCTCAACGTTATTGACCTTAGTTGCAACAAATTTGAAGGTAGAACTCTTGACTTTTTTACAAACCTATAAAAACTTGCCAAAGATTACTTATTTTATAACCAACTAATTTTAATTTCACAGGATCAATACCAGTATCATTTGGGAACCTCACAAAAGTTACTGATATTATGCTCCAAGATAACAACTTTACCGGCCAAATTCCATCATCACTTTTAAGTCTGAAGTATCTCAACGTTATTGACCTTAGTTACAACAAATTTGAAGGTAGAACTCTTGACTTTTTTACAAACCTATAAAAACTTGCCAAAATTTACTTATTTTATAACCAGCTAATTTTAATTTCACAGGATCAATACCAGTGTCTCTTGGGAACCTCACAAAAGTTACTAAAATTACGCTCCAATATAACAATTTCACTGGCCACATTCCATCATCACTGTCAAACCTAAAGGATCACACTTTTATTGACTTCAGTTACAACAACTTTGGAGGTTTTGGTGGTAAAATTCCTTTTTTGACCAACCTCACAAAACTCACTGCAGTTGACTTGTCTTACAACCATCTCACTAGTCAAATGTGTGAATTCCAACCTAACAATTCACTACAATGTCTTAGATTGGAAAATAATAGGCTTTATGGCTCTATTCCAAATTCAATCTCTAATCTCGTGAATCTTAGAGAGCTTCATCTTTCATCAAATAACTTGAGTGGCATTGTGGAATTTGATATGTCCACAAATCTCAAAGAACTGGACACTCTTGATCTTTCAAATAATAGTCTGTTCTTAGGCATCAAAAGCAACTCTAACCATACCTTCCCCTATCTTCGGAAGTTAAGCATGTCTTCTTGCAACATAATTGAATTCCCAAAATTTTTAAAATCGTCAAAATATTTAGAATACTTGGACCTATCTAATAACAGAATCCCAAACCAAATCCCAGAATGGATGTTTGAAGTTGTGGAGAATCTACAGTTTCTTGATCTTCATGCCAATCTATTGCAAGGAAATCTTCCTATTCCACCTTCTAATATGATCGCCTTTTTTATGTCGAACAATAGACTGACTGGGGAGATCCCGTCTATGATTTGCAATGTAAGTACCTTGAAATCTTGGATATCTCTAACAACAATTTGAGTGGTAAGATTCCACAATGTTTGGGAAACTTTGGTCATAGCCTTTCAGTGATGGATTTGCGAACAAACAATTTCCATGGCACTATTCCTGATACATTTGAAAAGGATAATAGTCTAGTAACTATTGCCTTTAATGGAAATCATTTAGAAGGGAAATTACCAAAATCATTTGTCAATTGCACAAATTTGGAAGTTCTTGACCTCCGAAATAATAAGATTAATGATTCATTCCCCTATTGGTTGGAAGCCCTTTCAGAGTTACGGTTGTCTTGAGTAATAATAGATTTCATGGTCCTATAAGAAATCATAAAAATAAGGGGGTGTTTTTCTCTAAACTACAAATTCTCGATCTCTCTCACAATAAGTTTACTAGTCTTTTACCAAGAATTTATTTTGAAAATTTGGAAGCCATGATGATTTGCAATGAAAATGCACAAGAACCACAATATTTGGCACAAGATTATGGTCATAATTATAAAAAAAACGTACATATTTTAGAGATTCTCCTGAAGTGCCTACAAGTTCTTATCAAGATTCAATAGAGGTGACTGTGAAAGGATTGAAGATAGAACTACTGAGAATCCTAACAATCTTCACAATGATTGATTTATCAAGCAACCAATTCCAAGGAGAGATCCCAGATGCACTTGGAAGGCTTAAATTTCTCCGATTGCTCAACCTTTCCCATAACAGCCTAACCGGCCATATCCCATCAACGTTGGGAAATTTATTAGCACTTGAAGCATTGGATTTCTCTTCAAATAATCTCACTGGAGAAATTCCTATGCAATTGACACTTCTAACATTTTTGGCCATGTTAAACCTTTCACAAAACCACCTTATTGGACCCAACAATTCAATACATTTGGTAACGAATCATATGATGGGAACTTAGGATTGTGTGGATCTCCATTGTCAATTAAATGTAGCACTAATGAGCCACCACCAACAATATTCCTAGAAGACAATGATTCAATGTTTGCAAAAGGATTTGGTTGGAAGGCCGTGTTGATTGGCTATGGATGTGGATTTGTGTTTGGATTAGTTGTGGGATATGTTGTTTTTAAAACAAGAAACCCCCAACGGATTGTGAGGTTGATTGAAGGAGAACGAAGTGGAAAGGTAACAAGGCATAGCAACCAAAGACGCAAGCAAAGAAGAAGTTAATGCGTACAATGTGTGCTCATAGGTGAGTGTGACGAACTTCTTTTGCATTAATACTATGCTATGGATTTATATAAACTTATATTAGAAGTAGCATTAACATTTGAGTTTCGTATATGTTCCATAATTTTTCTCTACTTACTTGCAAGGTATTGTTGGAAGTGATGAGGACCCCATTATCTACTATGAGTTGAAGAAGATAACGAGCTTTGACTTACAACTGTTCCTTAGAATGTTGGGTATTAAGGAGTGGATCATGTTTATATGAATTGTGGTGTTGTTTTCCTATTCATCTAATAATCATGTTCAGATTTCACGTATGTATTTGAGGTTGAGAGTATTCTTTGTGTTTGTTTTATTATTGTATCATGTCTTGGACTTAGTTTTGGGGCTAGTGTTGTGCTCAGTTGGCTTATACTTATATATTTATATTTGAGAGGTTATTACGTGTGTTCACTTGTGTTTGTTTTGATACTATGTGGCACATTGGACTTGGTTTTGAGGGTGTTCTTGTGCTTAGTTAGATTACTAATTTATTGTTATGAAAAAATAAATCTAAAATGAATAATTTTTAAAATGGGAAGAGGGATTGATGGTGCCAATAATAATTCCAAGATTAACCTGAAATAGGAATTCTTAGTTTTTTTAGTAACTTAGACACTTATTTTTTGGACTTTTTTTTGTGTGGTCATGTGCTAGTGCTAATCGCTGAAGTCAAGCTTGGCACTGGACAACGACATAAAGAAGACCAATGGTATTAGTGAATCTTCAACCTAGAAGAAAAACCAGTCCAAACTCTAAGAAGCGAAACATGTGTGTTAAGTGGGATTTTGGTGTAGGTTAAGGGGTGTCTATGACGTATTTTATCAGCTTTCGATTTTATTGTAAAATTTTGAACTAGGTTGCACGGACACGCCATTTTTGGCGTCGTGTCGGTGTTGGACACGTGTCGGACACCGGAACGGGTACGACTCGCCGGATTCCGGTGTCCGGCGAGTGTCTCTTTTTTTTTTTTTTCGCTTCTCCGACACGGCGCCGACACGACTCCAACGCAGCTCCGACACGCCAGCAGTGAAAAAACCCACGTCTCAAGTTCTCAACCCACCCTCTCTCTGACCTCTGCCCGCTGCTGCGCCGCTGCCGCTGCCCTCTGTCTCTCGCCGGAGCTAGATCGGGCCGATCGGCGAGCTCCATAAACGTCGACGCCAAGACCTGTCACTTCCGATCGGCGAGCTCCTCCTATCTCCTTGTTCTTCTTCTTCTTCTTCTTCTGCTTCTTTTCCGTTTTCTTTTTCTATGCTCTCTCACCCAGGACCCAGATGCCTTCTGCCTAGTTGATTTTAACTTTTCTATTACTTTTTTATATTTCCTCTTTGTTTTGTGTGTCTTCTGCCATCCCCACGTGAAAGTCAATTCCAAACATTCAATTTCAAATTTTAACCATTTTTTTTTTTTTTTTTTGAGGAAGTAATTTTAACCATTGAGTACTATATGTCAGTGTCATGATGTCTTTGATATACATTGGTCCAAAAGAAAATAATTTATATTATTATTTTGACTATTATTTTTAGTATTAGTATTAGTATATGAATGTGTATTATTGTATTATTTTGGGTGTTAGTTTACTTATTTGTACTTCCTACATAATTTAAATTCTAGACATAAACGTATTTTATGTCTAAAACTATTAAAAATATACCTAAATATAAAATTTAATTAATTATTTAACCGCCGTGTCCCCGCCGTGTCGTGTTCTTATTTTTCAAAAATTGCCGTATCCCCGTATCCGTGTCCGTGTCGTGTCCGTGTCCGTGCAACATAGATTTTGAATAGGACATAGAAAATTACATGTTTGCCCCCAGCAGTGGGATTGACTAACAGTCAAACAAGCTCAAAAATCTACCAACACACCGAATTCCATCTTATCACACCCAAACACACCTTCCAAAGCACTTTGACCAAATTTGACCATGTTTGACGGAATTTACCAAAAATCCAATTTTCTGATTGTGACAAATTCAAGCTCATGTATAAAGTAATTGAATTCCCTTTAAATTTGTTGCTCGTGGGTCAAGGTCAGACTTAAATCAAGCAAGATATCATGAAAATAATGAAAAATTGGCAATTACAACCAAAAAAAAAAAAAAAAAAAAAAAAAAAAAAAAAAAAAAAAAGAAAAAGAAAAAGAAGAAGCCATTTTAATGAAAAAGTGTCCTAGAGCTTATTTGCAACCAAATTGCGGTTAAATGATGTCAATTTGACATAAATAAGATGTCATTGGAGAGATCTCGTGACAAGGTTCAATTTGGCATGTTCGAAGTACAAAAATTACAGACGAACAAAGAGAATTCATGAAAATAAGAAAAGTGTGATTTTGGACCAAAAATTGTTTTTGGTACCACATTCTTGTTTTTATAACCTGCCAAAACTTGGCTTTTCATTGTTGTTCTTATAACTTGCCCAAAGTGTGATTTTGAGCCAAAACTTGGTGTTACATTCTTGTTCTTATCTTTTTCAAATATGAAACGAAAAGCCACAAACTCACAAACTTGATATTTTTCAGAAAATTGGCATTACAAGCTTTCCAACGACACTTCATCTGTGTCAAATCGATATTCACAAGGCTGAGAATGAAGTTTGTAAAAATTGGAAGAATTAGGCAAAATGCATGAATTGTGGCCCAAAACAGGGAGAAAATGGGCTTTTGTCCTTTTTTTTTTAAAAAAAATCCAGCTTTTTACCCCATTTTCCAAACTAATCAAGGAAATGCTCCTGTTTTGAAACTCGATTTTCTAAAAATCGAGTTTCAATTTAAAACTCGATTTTTGGACAATCGAGTTATAATAAACTGAAAATTTTAAAAAAAAAATTTGGAACTCGAGTTCCATGCAAATTTTTTTTTTTTATTAAGTTTGATCGCCCCATACCTATAGCTGCGTTCAGGGAGCCCTGTAGTTGCGTTTTAAATAGAACACGAGCTCCATGAACTCGAGTTCCATGCAAGTTTTTTTTTTTTAAGTTTGATCGCCCAATACCTATAGCTGCATTCAGGGAGCCCTATAGTGGCGTTTTAAAGCCCTATAGTGGCATTTTAAATGGAACTCGAGTTCCATGCAATTTTTTTTTTTTTTTTTTTTAAAAAATTTGATCCTATAGCTGCGTTCAGGGAACCCTATAATGGCGTTTTAAATGGAACTCGAGCTCCATGAACTCGAGTTCCATGCAAGTTTTTTTTTTTTTTTTTTTTTTTTTTACATTGAAACTCGATTTTGAGAAAATCGAGATTCAAAACAAGGACACTTCCCTAATTAGTTTGGGAAAGAGGGCAAAACTAGGAATGGCAACGGGTCGGGTTCGGGTCGGGTTTTTTCATACTCGGACCCGACCCGCGGGTCAAGATCCGCAGCTCGAACCCGGCCCGTTTATTAAACGGGTTTTTTTCCCGGGGCCCAGACCCGCCCCGTTGGGCCCCGTTTAGCCCAACCAAATTTGGGCCCAATCCGCGACCCAAATCATGGCCCAACCCAAAAAAAAAAAAAAAAAAATGCAAAGAGACTCACAAAACCCCTCTCAGATCAGATACTTTGGCTTGAGACTATAACAAGAACAACGAAATCCAAATTTCAAAACTGTGAACCTCACATACAAAGCAGATCCATTTATTGAAACTCTGAAGTAAACAAAATGGGAAAACCTTGAGCTTCTTTCACTGAGCTCTCCAGCTCCTAAGCTAAACCAGCTAATCCAAAAAGGAACAAACTTGAACAAAAACACAAATCACACCCACCATTCAAAACAACCACAAAAACACAAATCCACTACAACCACATTCAACTCTTCTTTTATCATTTATATATATACACAAAAATGTTTGATTTAGCTACAGAACAGAACAGACCGAGTATATCAATATAAAAAAAAAAAAAAAATTGAAGAAAAGTAGAGAACAGAACAGACAGAGACCGACGGCGAGAGCTTGGGACGGCGACGAGAGGGACCAGTGGTAAGAGCTACGGCAACTGTGAGAGGTTGGACAGTTGGGTCGACGGTGAGATTAAGAGTGAGTGAGTGAGCTTGGGATGGCGGAGAGAGGAACCGGCGGTGAGCTATGGCAACGGCGAGGTGAGTGAGTGAGTGAGAGTGGCGAGACTGAGCTGAAGAGATTGTGAGTGTGAGGTGGCTTGAGCTCTGACCTCTGAGTTGCTGCTGAAGAAATGAGGGTTAGGGTTAGATTATATAAATATATATATATATATATATTTATATATATAGAGGGTATTTTTGTAATTTCGGGGTACCGAGTTTTTATCCGGGCCGGGTTTCGGGTCGGGTCTCAAATTTTTTTGATAAAACCCGGACCCGCTTCTGGTTTTTTTTTTTAAAACCCATACCCGACCCTATTCCTGATTGGATCGGGTAAAACCCAGCCCATTAGGGTCGGGCCAGACCGGGTACCCGCGGGTCGGGCAAAATTTGTCATTCCCAGGCAAAACGCTGGTTTTTTTGCACGAAAAGAGCATTTGCCCGTTTTGGCCCCTAGAACAGCTTGAATTAACAACTTTGCAAACAAATTTGCCCAGCTCATACATACGTCATTCAAAAAGTTGGTACTTTAAGACACTAGGCATGTTTCACTATGCCATGCTCTTTCAAAAACCCATGGAATTCTCATTGAAAAACACTTTTCCTACCACAGATTTTTCTTTTGAAAAATGGCTTTTCTAAACCCATGGAATTTTTCTTTGAAAAATGAATTTAAAAAACGTGGGATTTTTCCTCTTGGAAATGGCTTTCAAAAAAACATGAGAATTTTCCTTGATAAAACACTTTTTCAAAGCCCACGTAATTTTTACTCTTGAAATTTGTTTTTATGATATCCATGGAGCTTCTCATCACTTAGAAAACATTCTTCCAAATTCACGAAACCTTCCTCCACTGAAAATAAAGCCTAAAGTGTATTTTTGACCTTTAAAGTTTGGAGTTGTTATCATTTTAGCCCTTTATGTTTCAAAATTTTTGTTTTGACTCTTCATGTTTGATTTTATTTTCATGTTGACCCTTCAATTCTCACCCCGCCCACTTAATCCTAAAAAATCCAAGGATTTTTTTATGATAATTGAACTCTGTTATGTAGAGCTACATGTGATTATGAAAAGTAGGCAAACATTGAGCTAATGGAACAAATACAAACAATATAGAAGAACTTGGTTTCCATAGCTGGTGAAATTATTATTCTAGAATCTACTTTTTGTAAAACGTTTGTGCATAAAAACTCAATTTATTTGTCTTTGGTGCTTATTTTTTTGGGGTCCGGCTTGTGTCCAGTGGCCAGTGGCCACTGAACCCGTTAGGATACGAACACGTGTCCAATCTTGGGCATGTGTCCGCATCGTAATGTGTCCAGTGGCACTGGCCACTGGACACAAGCTCCACCCATTTTTTTTCTTTTCATTTTTTATGAACTTGTCTTTCTTTTTTTTCTTTTTTTTTTTTGGAGATTTTCCCTCCTTATATATTTCTATCAAGCTTTTGAAGGGAAGATTTTGTATGTTGACCTAGTTGTTGAGATATCTGATACAAAAAAAATATATGTGCCTGAAAGATGAAATGTACTTGTCGTTTCATTTTTTCTTAAATATACTAGTTGCTAACTGAAAGTTCAAATAGCGTATAAAACACTATGAACGTTTAGACCCCCAATTTACAACTTACCAATTCAAGCTTAATATCAAATAATGTATGTGCAGAAAATGAACATAAGCTTATAACAGAATTGATAAACAATCTCAACCAAATAAAATCACATCCACAGCAGAAATTAAATGGCAAACATTAAGGAAAGAGAGATGCAAACACAAGGATAACACAGCGATGTGTTATCGAAGAGAAAACCGAAATTCTCGGCGTAAAACCTCTCCGCCGCCCTCCAAGCGGTCAATAATCCACTAAAGAATCAAGTTGAGATACATGAATAGTAGAAGACCCTCCAAGTCTAATCTACCTAGTGTACCTAAGCCCTCCAAGCTCCTACTCCAACGAGGTTACGCCGAACCTATTTCCTCTTTAGCTTACCGGATTCCGCTATAACCCATAGATCAACCAATGTGAATTGATCCCTTCCTAACTGCTTCTCAAAACACCAAAAAGACTTCTCACAGATGTGGGTATAGTGAGAAAAGGATTTAGCTAAGAACCTCTCAAGGATGTAACAATGGAAAGGGTGAGAGTAGAGGAATTTGAAGAGTCTCTATGTAAAGATTGTGGATGAGTCAATCTTGTTTTTCTCTAAGGTTTCTCTCTCAAAATTCTCTCTAGAAGCTCTCTACATTTCGTGGGTATAAGGGGTATTTATACTAGTGTGAAAATGGAATGCAAAGAGTCAGTTTTTCCAAAACAGAGTTGGCTGGCGACTTGGCTTCGCGACTTGACTGAGTCGCGAGTTCAAGCCGCGAGCTAACTGAATGGCCAGTCTGAACTTTTTGTCCTGTAGTGCTACAACTGGCATGACGGTTCAACTTCTCTGCATGCTTTACTCATGTGCATCTTCTAGCAGCTTGCAAGCCGCGAGCCACCCGCGAGATCCAGTCGCGAGTCCCTGCTTCACTGCACAGTCTTGAGCATTTCTTCACACTCTCTCACACACTACCCTTACATGATTCCCACCTAAATACAGAGTTTCTAAGTGCTGAATTACAAGCAAATTGGCACGGAATAAAGCCAACAGAATGGTTGATTAAATTCAACCTTACAATCTCCCCCTTTGGCTATTCCGTGACAAAACCCTAAAACAAACTCTAGACTTAACATATGAGTTGAGAACAGTTGAACATAACTCACTCACACCTAACTCTAGAATCTGTGTAGCTCTTGAACCATAAGAACAAGTATCTCCTGAAACACAACAACACAATATGATCATTGTATGCAGAAAACTTGTAATGCATATGAAGCAAGCACAATGCGATCAAGCAAAATGGATTATAAGCAATAAACCATGGCTTGACCAAAAATGAACAATCACTATAAATAGTGACCACAATGCTCATTCACACAAGGAATGAACATCCAGACATGCAAGCTAATAAGCTCAATGCAACACTCAACCAATGCAACAACTCAAGGTAATTGCATTAAGGATAAAAAATCCAACAAAGGGTACAAGAGTGAAAGTACTTAAAGAAAATGCATAACATTTAACAACAAGTACTAGGCTACAAAGTGAGGATACAACTACATGTACTGTAAATAAACTAACATCTTATATATATAAACCAAAGTACCACAAAAACTTTTAAAAAAACATAATCACTAAAGCATTGTAACCATGACCAAGAGTATGCAGATAACTGTTCTGAAAGAAAACTAAACTAGCCAAAAGTTAGGCTATATTAGAAAGTATGTGTGAGCATACAACTCCCCCATTCACTATGCACTCTTCCCTTTGTGTTGCTCTCCCCCTTTCACTGTGCTCTCCTCCTTTTTGGCACGAATAGCTAAAGGCTGTCCTCTAGCTTTTGCTGAATAGCATCTAACTGTGTCTCCATTGACGTGAGACGCATTTGGACTTGATTGTTGGTGGAGTAGAGAACTTTTTCAAGTCTAGCAATACGCAGATGCAAACTCTCAAACAAAGTACCCAACCTGTCAGCTTGAGGACCAGATTGTTCTTGCAGAGTGCTAGTCGTCTGTAACTCAGGAGTGAAGGGAGAAACGGTATCGGTATGCATAGGTGTAGCTGAATCATGACCAGATGGAGTGGCATGGGTGAATTGTTCACTCTTGGGTGCTTTAGATGAGTGACTCTTGCTTGCTTGGAGAGTTATCATGGATATTGGTCGAGGACGTGGCACAATTTTTCCATCTGTTGGTGGACAGACACCTTCAAGAAGCATAATCTTCATGATGAGACTACAAAAAGGAATACATGTTCCTGTTGCTAATCGAGCCACTGTTTTCCCAATAGTCTGAAAGATGTGGGCACAGATATCAGTCGGAACTCCGGTAATGAGATCACATAGAAATTATGCTCTTCCAAGATTGATGAAAGCGGTGTTAGACAATAGGTAGAGGTTGGAGAACATGATCAATTTTAGAGTCGTCAGTTTAGGCGTAAATTTTGCAGTGCCTAGAGATGAGCCTTTGCTTCTAACCTTATGATCAGGCCCAAGAACTTCAAGAATATCTTGTACCTGAAGTAGTCTGTCATCATACGGAGTGAGGTCCACATTTGCTGGTCTGGTAATGTGAAAAACCTTTGCAATGTATTTTGGATTGATGGAGAATTCTGTTCCTCTTACCCAACATTTCAACTCTACACCGGTATATCGAGCATTTGAGTAGAATTCTTTTACCAATTCATCAATCGGGTCCTCGAAGTTCCCGAACAGATCAGCCTAATCTTTTGCTTCAAATATCCTAGGGATAAATGTAGTTCCTAAGGTATCAAATTTAACTACTCGTTCCACTACAATAGGAGCTTTCACAAAAATGTTGAAATGTGTTTGTGAATCGAGAGAATTTCTGAATCTCTCATTGTTTGAGTCTTAAGACAAACGGCGAGTCTGTTTCGAAACAGGGGATGATGAAACATCAGTCATAGGCTCTTTTCCTCGAGAGGAACGTCGAGACATCTGCAAAAGAACATACACACAGCAAAGAACCAAGTGAAGAACCACAATACACAAACATCAACTTGATTAGATCCAAATTAGTCAATGAAATAAGTGCACATTGATATGTAGAAGGAGATATCACTCAACCACAGCACATGAACCAAGTTAACAGTAAAGTAGCATATGCAATACTTGTGCATGTGATGTGCAAATATGATGAAGAAGTAGGCACAACTAAGTGCAATATAATCAATGACCACCACAGAGTCACAAGTAACTATCATTGAGACATTCTACGGCAAGCATGAAATGCACAGCACAGCAAAGCACAAACATGATGTACTACTCCAAAATGAGAAGCATACACAAAAACATGTATAACAAGCATTATATTCTTAATGACAACAATATGCATTTAACAAACGCAGACAAAATAACCCCAACCCATAACCAAATCAACACATATACCCAATCTCAACAACAACACAAAAATCCAAGAAATCAAGGCAAGAAATATGAAATACTGAGAGAAAATAAGAAAACCCATACCTTTTTCTTGAAGATTGAAGTTGAAGAGATGATGAAAATGGTGGTTTAAGTGAGAAACATGGTAGGTTTGTGAGAGAGAAGACAATGAACAGTCAAAATGTTCGAGGGAAAACTATAAAACTGTTCTCAAAACGCAAAACACGCGTTTTTCGCGACTGAATCAAGTCGCGTGCAAGTCGCCAGGGCAAGCCGCCAAACACGTTAGAGACAAAATTTTGAAAATATGTCTAAGTGTTTTTTGCGACTAGAAGTTCTACCCGCGAGAAAGTCGCGAACGGAGTCACGAAAATTTCTGTGTAACCCTCGCGACTAGAGCTTCCACCCGCAAACAAGTAGCCAGTATGAGTCGCGAGAAACTTAAAACCCCAGATTTTGAAAATTTTAATAAGTATTTTTCGCGACTGGGACTTTGACCCGCCAGTGAGTCGCGAAAACCTTCTGAGCTAGCTCACGACTGGGGCATGCGACTGGCTTGACCCACGACCAAGTCACCAAAACAGGGCAACACAGTTTTTGAATTTTTTTTTATATTTTTGCAAAAACAAAAAGACTTTCCAAAAACAAATTAAAATACTCAAAAATCTTTTTGTGTTTGATCAACAAAAATTGAGCATGTGAAAACACATTTAATCAAGTACAATCACACAAATGAATAAGGCATTCATTAAGCATAAACATGTGTAATGTGTGTGGGTACCAAAGATAAGATAGTCATTAGTCTAATGTGAAGCTTCAATGATCAATTCAACTAAGGCATACACAATTAGCACTAGGAAAAGTGACCTATCTCAATTATAAAAGTATGCATATATGACTTCCCACATAAACTTGATTACATAATTTGAAGCTTTTCATTTGGCTCCATTCACATCATAACATTTGATCTTTTTGAATCAATACATCTCATTTAGAGATCGATGCCTGAAATTTTTAATATTTCAATTTGATGATTAAGCCTTTGGCTTTTTGGGCATCTTACATTTTATTTTAAGTCGCTTTCCCTTTTTTCTAGTCAAATACTAGTATGTGCGATAGGCTTTTGCAGCTCATTATCTCTTTTCATTTTGAGATTTACATTTGTTGAGCTCTTTAAACAAAAACAATAAAATAAAAGAGTGGGAAGATATATAGGCACAAGTCTAAGCATGTCTCAAGATCAACAAAACCATTGACTAATCATTCATGACAAGTTTGAAGATCGATTTACAACAATCACATAGATGTCAAGAGTTTTCCCACAATGATAAAAGTACAAAAAGAACAAGCTATGCTCATAGATGCACAAAGCCATTAGTACAAAGGTACAAGGCAAAATATGCTTGTGACAAAGCACAATAATGTCGATCAAACTTTTTAGATTTTCTATTTTTTTTATGTGTTTTTTGGATTTTTGACATAAAAGCAAGAAAAGATTGATCAAAACAACAATGTAAAAATATTTAAAGCAAAAGCAAATAATCAAAACAATTTTCAACTCAAGCTAGCAACAACGAACAACCAAGCATAGTCACAAAACATTGGAAGTATTAATGTATGGACATGTTGTAATGCTTATGCATGAGTACCCCTCTTCACCCACACGTCACGTGCATTTGGGGTGATATCCCTATAAGATTGGGTACGAGAGTTAGGACTTTCAAACCTTCTAGTGAAGCTTTCCAATCAAGTGGTGAATGCACCGATCATCTTCATCACATCCACCACACCGGAATCACCTCGGTCTCTTGATTGCTCAACAACCCAATTTCTTTTGTCATTTCTTGGTCCTCTTGGCCTTTGAGAACCTGAATTCTTCAATGCTTGCAGCTTATGGCAATTGGGTCTGGTGTGACCTTGAAGTCCACAGTGATGGCAGAAGTATTGAGTTCTCGGACCTCTTTGTGACTTTGGGAGTGAGTTCCCTTTATCCTTAGGTTTGACCACTGATTGTTTAGGAGGTTTAGTCATAAACCGTTGGACAGTCACATCCTTCTTCTTCTCCGGCTTCACTTTCTCAGCATTTGTGGTAGCCCCCTTCGAATCTTTGGCTTTCACAAACTTCATTTCCTTGTATTTATTTGCAGTCGAACTACTCTCTCCGGTGTATCCCAATCCACCTTTGTCGGAAAATGGTTTTTGATGAGTAAGCATTTCATCAAGCTTCTGGAAGGAGACTTGGTCTACTTTAGCATTGGCTTGAACCACCTCATGCTCAAGGAATTTGATTTTTGAATAAGCTTCGGTTAGCTCACCATTTAGCGTCTCAATCTCACACTTGGCCTCTTTATATCTTACTAGGAGACTTCTATAATCCTCCTCTGCTTTCTTCATCTTCTTCACAATTGCCTTGGCCAGCCTTGCATACTTTCCTGACTTCTCAAGGAGTGAGTTGTAATTCTGTTGAAGACCGGCTGCATTTTCATCTTCTTCAGCATCCGATTCTTTTACAATTCCCATGGATTCCTCATCACTATGCTCCCCAAGTTCTTGCACAAGCAAATTCAAGTCCTCCGAAGACTCAACATGAGCAATAGTCATAAATGCTAAGAAATTCCCTTCTTTATCACAGCTATCCTCCGAATCAGAGGTGGAAGAATCTAAGTCACTGAGAGTGGTTGCATATGCCTTGCCCTTCGATCTTAAGTAATTAGGACATTCCTTTTTGAAATGGCCATGTCCATTACATTCAAAACAAGTGGCTCCTTGATTAGATTGGGACTCCTTCCCGTCTCTCTTTTTGAAGTCCTTCTTCTCCTTTCCGGAACTTGTAAATTTCCCTTTGTCACCAAATTTCCCACTGTTCTTGAACTTCAGGAATTTGCGAAATTTTTTTACAAGGTAAGCAACATCTTTCTCGACAACATCTTCATCTGACGAGTCGTGTGCTTTGATCCTTTCATTTATGGTCTTAAGAGCAAGAGATTTGCTCTTCCTTTGAGTGGTCAATGACAATTCATATGTCTGAAGCGAGCCAACCAGTTCTTGGACTTTGATATCATCAAGATCATTGCTCTCTTCAATTGCCGTCACCTTGGCACGGAAGCTTTCCGACAATGACCGAAGGATCTTCCTTACTACCTTGGAATCCTCCGTTTTCTCTCCCAAATTAAACTTGCCGATAACCACTTCATTCAGCTTACTATAGAAAGAGTCAAAGGACTCGTCCTCACTTATTCTGAGCTCCTCAAATCGGGTGGTCAACATCTGTAGCTTCGTGTCTTTTACTTTCTTCGTTCCTTCATAAGTGGTTTCCAATATCTGCCAAGCCTCCTTGGCAATAGTAATGTGAGAAATCCGATGGAACTCATCTGGAGACACACCACAAAAAATGGCGTTAAGTGCTTTGCTATTAGCATTTGATGCCGCGAGGGCTGCCTTATCCCATGTGGATTTGGCTACCTCTGGCCTAGTCCAGCCGATATCAACGGCATCCCAAACAGATTCATCTATCGAACATAAAAATGCTCTCATTCGTACCTTCCAAAAGGCATAATTGCTACCATCAAAATATGGTGGAGCATTTAAAGATTAAGACCGGTCCATCTCAAACGGGGTCAAGGATCGCACTAAGGTAATTAAACCACAGCAAGTGCACCCGCTCTGATACCAATTGAAAGTTCAAATAGCGTATAAAACACTAAGAACGTTTAGACCCCCAATTTACAAATTACCAATTCAAGCTTAATATCAAACAATGTATGTACGAAAAATGAACATAAGCTTATAACAGAATTGATAAACAATCTCAACCAAATAAAATCACATCCACAACAGAAATTAAATGGCAAAGATTAAGGAAAGAGAGATGCAAACACAAGGACAACACAGTGATGTGTTATCGAAGAGGAAACCGAAGTCCTTGGCGTAAAACCTCTCTGCCGCCCTCCAAGCGCTCAATAATCTACTAAAGAATCAAGTTGGGATACATGAACAGTAGAAGACCCTCCAAGTCTAATCTACCCAATGTACCTAAGCCCACCAAGCTCCTACTCCAACGAGGTTACACCGAACCTATTTCTTCTTTAGCTTACCGGATTCCGCTATAGCCCATAGCATCAACCAATGTGAATTGGTCCCTTCCTAACTGCTTCCCAAAGCACCAAAAAGCCTTCTCACAGATGTGGCTATAGTGATAAAAGGATTTGGCTAAGAACCTCTCAAAGATGTAACAATGGAAAGGGTGAGAGTAGAGGAATTTGAAGAGTCTCTATGTAAAGATTGTGGATGAGTCAATCTTGTTTTTCTCTAGGGTTTCTCTCTTGAAATTCTCTCTGAAAGCTCTCTACATTTCGTGGGTATAAGGGGTATTTATACTAGTGTGAGAATGGAATGCGAGGAGTCAGTTTTTCCAAAACAGAGCTGGCTGGCGACTTGGCCTCGCGACTTGACTGAGTCGCGAGTTCAAGCCGCGAGCTAACTGAATGGCCAGTCTGGACTTTTTGTCCTGTAGTGCTACAGCTGGCATGACGGTTCAGCTTCTCTGCATGCTTTACTCGTGTGCATCTTTTGGTGGCTTGCAAGCCACGAGCCACCCGCGAGATTCAGTTGCGAGTCCCTGCTTCACTGCACAATCTTAAGCATTTCTTCACACTCTCTCACACACTACCCTTACATGATTCCCACCTAAATACAGGATTTCTAAGTGCTGAATTACAAGCAAATTGGCACGGAATAAAGCCAATAGAATGGTTGATTAAATTCAACCTTACATTAACTTTCGCAATGCTCGAAATAATTCAATATAAAAGGTCCTTCTTAAATATACTAGTCGTTTCATTTTTTTCTTAAATATACTAGTCTCAAATATTTTCTTTTCTCCAACTAAACGTCCTTTCACAGCTATTGACAATATTTTTTCACCCTTGGAAATATCTCCTCATAAGAGACAAGCAATTGATAGAGGTAAACCATTGGAATCTCATTCTACCCTTGGGGTTGTTCTTCAGCATCCTCTCCCTACATGAAAATTTCTCTACATCACACTGTTGCCTTAGTAAATGTAAATCAAGAGGGTGTTATTTGGCGCTTTATTGGTTTTTATAGGCATCTAAAAACTTTGAAGAGAAGATTTGTTCTTTTGCAATTGCTCGGATTCTTGAAGACATTAAACTTATTTGTGATAGTTTTGAATTTTTTTTTTCTCTTTTATTTACGATATAATCGTGCTACTCTAGCTTTGGCTGGTGTTGCAAAAGAGAATGGGGAGGTCATTGTTTGATTAGAAGAATGTCTCTCTTTTCTCTTTCCCATTATATAACATAATTTTGTATAAATAAAGTTTACTATCGTTTCCTCTCAAATTTTTTTTTAATAATCTACAATACAAAAATACAAAAAAAAAAAAAAAAAAAAATCTCAAGACGTTAAAATGTAAGGTAGGAAAAATATCCATTCATAAATAACATTTATCACTAAAAATTGGTAATTATTCTCTAGAAAAAAATCTTTCTCAAAATCCAAATTTTTTTCTCTCTAATATCCAAAACATAGAAATGCATCAAAAAAAATTAAATCAAAGAAAAAAAGAGGGGGGAAAATCATAGCAAAATCCAACATTTCTCTTAATAATATTTAAAACACAAAATGTATCTCAAAAGTTTATAAATTCAAGAAAAAAAACTTTCGAAAATCTAAATCTAACCAAAGTACAATTCAAAAAAAAAAAATGTTTTCTTTTATCATAATAATTGTTGCGGTCGTATATGGCAGTCTGGTTTTAATATTCAAATATGGTTACACAATATATAAAGCCTATTGTTTGTGTAAGGGTTTTAGACCCCTTAACACAATATGTTTAACCTAATATTAAGCCAAGTTGATTAACAAGTTTGTTATTCAAGTCTAGGTTAAACAATTATGAGCAAAACAAATATAATGCGGAAAGTAAAGATCACAAAGATCTGATGATCTAAGAAAACCAAACCGGTAAAAAACCTGGGGAGAATTTGACCTAGCTATACTCAAGGTAAAAAACAAACCCACTATAAAAGAATTGAAGTTTTACAAAAGGATTTAGACCACTAAAATCCTAATGCTACCTCGTGTAGAAAACTTACTACCACGACCACGTGACAGCTTCGAGTCCACAGACTACTTCTTTCCTTGAATCTGCACCAAACACAAGTTCTCATACTTGTGACTTTGAGACTCCACTCAAAGGTTTTGTACTTTGAAGGATCTTTGTGCAGCAACTAAATCACCACCAAAACTTGATTTTAGATCTAGACTTTGGTAGAGCTTTCCTTGTGTTTTAAGGTAAACACCTCTCAAATCTCACACTAGAGAAAACACAAAGCTATTCAGAGTCAACTAAAACGTGGCTAGGGTTTTTTCTTTTATACTGGAAGTGAAACACTTAACCCTACACGTTATATGGGCTTGGACTGCATTTGAAATTTCTGCAAAATTTACTAATCTACGATTCTCGATCGATCGAGCCTTATTTTCAATCGATCGAGCCTTGCAGTTTTACATAGTAAATTCCTAAAAAACACTCGATTCAAACTTACACTTAAATAGACTTTGAGCAGGCCTAAACCTAGACTTATTGTTTTGATCATGGTTTGCCAACATATACAAAATGAAGTTCTGATAAATTTAGTTCCTAAAGTCTTAGAACTTAACAGTTTGTATTTATAAATTAATCAATTAGTTGTTATGCTCATTGAAATACATATTCAAATATTGTGTGAAGCTCAAATACTAAATTATGCCTATTAATCAATTATGTAAATCTGAATAGCACATGTTAATTACCGCATAATAATATTCACCACATGAAAAGCAATAATAATAAAGTAAATAACAAAAGCATATGGTGATGTAGTGGAAAACCTAAGGATACATCCAAAGAAAACCAAAAAAAAAAACACTCTAGGTTCCCAAATCCCCAAAAGAAATTCACTAATAGAAGTTTACATATAATCGCTAATTTCTAGACCTACCCGTAGAAAACTTACTAACAGAACCCAACGGTCACCTTCAAGCCGCTTATGCTCTTCTACTCTGGATTTCTTGCACAAACCGCATCCATGACTCCAAGGACCACCTTGAAGGTTTGATCTCCACAACAAACATATACAAGGATTGCTCTGTAGTGTCAACATTGGTCACCAAACTGAAACTCCATCTTTACACGCGGCAAAATGGGTGCCGCACCAGCACCAAACTCGCGGCGACACAGCGACACTCCTCCGACGCGCCGATTCGCCCTTTTTTTTTTCGATTTGCACTAACACGCACCAATTTGAGCCGATTCGACTTCGATTCCGGCCAAAATCAGACGAAACCGGCCGATTTGGCATCGATTCCGGCCGAAATTTACCAAAACCGGCCGAAATCTACAGAATCACCATTCTTGGACCTTATTCAACTTGCCCAATCAAAACCCACCTTTCAGATACTTTTCCAAATATACACAAAAATCCCAAAACATGTCTTGTAAAAGCACTTTAATACACAATCTCTGTACACGGCCAAGCATTTAATACATCAGTGAAAACAAAGGTTCTCTATAATGCAGTGCTTAAAAGTTGGAACTGACTAGGAGGGATTTTTTTTTTTTTTTTTCGAGGTTGTATTTTTGCTTTTGGAAAACAGAGAAAGTGTTTTATGTGTTTTCTTGTTTTTTGTTCATTCAAGATTTTTCCTTTGATTATTAAGTGAAGAAATTGGCTTACCTACCTCGTTGACAAAGTCACAAAATTGGGTTACAACTATAAATAAAAATATTTTTAATAATTTTTTAATCGCCGCACTTCACCTCACCCGCATCCTACTTTTTCAAAAATTGTCGAGTCCCGCATTCGCACCCGCACCCCAATCCGGAAACACACCCGTACTTCATAGATATAGACCCAAAATGAACTGTTTTCTGTATCACAGTTAAAGTTGTTGGCATAGAATTCAAAAAATGAAATGGGTTGGTGGCTGCGGAAATACAGAGCAAAAGGAAAGCCAAAGTCCAGATGTAAAAAATTGGGGAACACAATTAGACTCCAGCTCATTCAGACAAATGTGATGCTCTAAGACAAACAAAATGACGGGAAGTTTGGACTTCGTAATAGTCCCAACACGACTCTATATTTTTCTAAAGTGATGTCTATCCAAAGGAGGGGAGGATCAAGTGGATTAACGAGATCTTCTAGGTGGCATGCTGAAAACCTGAGACCCATGCAACACAAAGGTACAAGAAAATGAATATGGTGCACATGAGATGTGATATGAAAACTATGCAAAACACACCTAAAACGTAAGTCTAAGCATGGAATATTCAATGAAACGGCCTAGGCTACCTGAATGGAAGCACATGAAAAGCGTAAAGTTGTTGAAAAACCAACATTGCATCTTTCAGGCATTTTATCGAACAATTAAAGTGCGCAATTAAATCTCCTACTGTCAAGTACAGAAGGTGTTTTGATTCTGTCAAATTTTTACACCCAAATGCAATGGGTAGGACAATCCAAAAATTGATATTAAAATCTCCTAAACCAAGTTTACAACTAATGCCAAATTAATCATTATGCATGCATGAGCTTGGAAACCGTTGATGATGATAAAGGGAGAGGGTGATGGACGGCCGAGATTATTTCCGATTCGCCTCGTACAACTTGTGCCCATGACCCAACGGGTTTGTGGCTTTGTGCCATCAAGAGTGGGTTGGGAAAAAGAGAGAGGAAAGATAAAAAGGAATAATTAATGAATTAATTAATTAAAAAATAGAATAAGGAAAAGAAATTAAAAAATAATTTAATATATTAATAAAAAAATGCTGACCTGGATTTAGAATTACTCAAAACAACGCAGTTTGGTGGTCTTGAAAGCCTTGAGGATACTGTGCGAGAGCAAAAAAAAAGTTCGGTGGTTTTGGGCTGAGGTGATTGTTAATGGTCAACTCAATTTCGAACAGAGCAAAAAAATTTAGTTTGGGGGAAAGTTGTGATAATAAAAATTTATATCAGTTAAAGACAAACTTCTACACACACGCGCACATACACACATATATATATACAAATTAATTTTTTAAGAGAATTTTTTTCCCTCTCCCTTGTGTATGTGTCTTTGTTTCTGAAAAAAAAAAAATTTATTTTCCAAATTTTAATGAATTTATAAAAGTCGTGTATTTCTTATATTAGACATGTACAAAAATAAATAGTAAAAAAATAATGTAG